>PJEM01011785.1:0-51614 GCA_004023845.1 Helogale parvula | reverse complement strand
CCACATTTTTGGAGGTTTTCCAGACTTTTTCCTGTGGTTAATTTCAAGTTTCATAGCATTGTGATCTGAAAGTGTGCATGGTATGATCTCTATTCGTTTATACTTATGGAGGGCTGCTTTATGCCCCAGTATGTGATCTATCTTGGAGAATGTGCCATGTGCACTCGAAAAGAAGGTGAATTTCCTATCTTCAGGATGCCGAGTTCTAAATATATCTATCAGTTCCATCTGTTCCAATGTGTCATTCAGGTCCATTGTTTCCTTAGTGATTTTCTGTCTGGTTGATCTATCTCTTGCTGTCAGTGGAGTATTAAAGTCCTCTGCAATTAGCACATTTTTATCAATAAGATTGTTTCTTTCTGTGATTAATTGTCTTATGCATTTGGGTGCTCCCGAATTTGGCACATAGATATTTATAATTGTTAGCTCTTCCTGATGGAGAGATCCTGTAATTATTATATAATGTCCTTCTTCATCTCTTGTTACTGCCTTTACTTTAAAGTCCAGTTTGTCTCATATAAGTATGGCTACTCCAGCTTTCTTTTGGCTTCCAGTCACATGATAGTTATTTCTCTATCCCTTTACTTTGAACCTGAAGGTGTCTTCAGGTCGAAAATGAGTCTCTTGTAGACAGCAAATAGATGGGTTTTGTTTTTTTATCCATTCTGCTACCCTATGTCGTTTGGTTGGAGTATTCATTCCATTTACATTCAGTGTTATTATTGAAAAATGTGGGTTTAGAGTCATTGTGTTCTCCAGAGAATTCACGTTTATAGTCGTGACTCTGGCACCTTGCATTCTTTGCAACATTTTCCCCATAGAGTCCCTCTTAGGATTTCCTGTAGGGCTGGTTTGGTGGTCATGAATTCTCTCACTTTTTGTTTATTTGGGAACACTTTTATCTCTCCTTCTATTTTGAATGACAGGCTTGCTGGATAAAGGATTCTTGGCTGCATGTTTTTTCTGTTCATCACATTGAAGATTTCCTGTCATTCCTTCCGGGCCTGCCAAGTTTCATTAGATAGGTCTGTAACCACTCTGATAGATTTCCTTTGTATGTGAGGGTCCTTTTCTCCCTAACTGCTTTCAGAATTCTCTCTTTATCTTTATATTTTGCCAGTTTCACTATGATATGTCGTGCCAAAGGCCGATTCAAATTACGTCTTAAGGGGGTTCTTTGTGCCTCTTGAATTTGAATGTCTATTTCCTTTCCCAGATTTGGGAAATTATCAGTTATAATTTGGTCTAGTATCCCTCAGAACTTTTCTCTCTGTCTTCCTCTTCAGGAATTCCTATGATACGGATGTTGTTCCATTTGATTGTATCACTCAGGTCTCAAATTCTCCTTTCCTGCTCCTGGATTAATTTCTCTCTCTTTTTTCAGCTTCCCCCTTTTGCTATAACTATATCTTCTAATTCACCTATTCTCTCTGCCTCGTCAATCCTTTAGGTGGCTGCCTCCATTTTGTTATTCACCTCATCTATAGCCTTTTTTGACTCATCACACCTATTTTCAAAGTGCCCAGTAATTGTCTCAGTTGATTCTTTCATGCTTTTCTCAACCCCAGTGATTAATTTTATGACAAGTTTTTTAAATTCTTGATCCAGTATGTTGTCTAGATCTGCCTTGAGCAGTTCTTTTTTTTAATGTTTTATTTATTTTTGAAACAGAGAGAGACATAGCTTGAGCGGGAAGGGGCAGAGAGAGAGGGAGACACAGAATTGGAAGCAGGCTCCAGGCTCTGAGCTGTCAGCACAGAGGCCTACAGGGAGCTCGAACCCACCAACGTGAGATCATGACCTGAGCCAAAGTCAGAGGCTTAACTGACTGAGCCACCCAGGTGCTCCTGCCTTGAGCAGTTCTGTGGCTGTGACTTCCTCCTGGAGGTTCTTCCAGGGAGAGTTCCTTCGTTTTGTCATTTTTGCTAGTTTTCTGCCTCTTGTCACATTTAGAAAGCTCATTGTGCACTGTGCACCTATTAATATTTCTCTGTTAAAGGAGCCTTATTGACTGTCCAGGGTCTGTCATTTCAGGAAATATTCTTTTAATGGTGTCTCTCAGTTTCTCTTGTTGTGCCTTTGAATATTTTATTTCCCTACTCAGCAATATTTGGGACTCGCTGTCATGCACACTTTGGCTTGTTTCTTGGTGTAGCCCTAAGAAGGAAAACAGACAGACAAACACAGAAGGAACAGAAGCACACAAATGCACAGACAAATCAAACAAACAAACACATTAAAAGGGAGAAAGAAAAGAAAGAAAATGGAAAGGAAAGGGACGAAAAGAAGAGAAGAAGAAAAAAAAGAAAGGGGGTCAGAGACAACAAAGGACAGTGGACAGTCTAAAAGTGTATGACCAGTTGAGGGGAGAGGTAAGGATGAGATACAGGAGAATATATCTGGATTGCAAGAAGGTAAAAAAAGGGAGAAAGGAAAAAGAAAAATAAGGAGTAAGAATTTTAAAAAATTTAAGTAAAAAAGAGTAATAATAATAAAAAATAAGTACAAAAAAGAAGAAAAAAAGAAAAAATGAAGAAAAAAATAAAAAGAGAAAAAATTATTTAAAAAAAAAAGCAGCAGCTCCCCCTCGTGGATAGGCGTGGTTTGGTGTGGTAGGTCTTGGAGGCTGCTCTCAGAGGCTCTGCCTTGGTGTCTGCAGAGAGTAGAATGGTGGCACGCCAAGCTCCACTGGAACTAGGCCATTCTAATGAGTCTGATCTTTTTGTGCCGCGGTTGAGCCGAGTTGTATTTTCCAGGCCCGCCTCGGTTCAAAGTTCCAGTCCATGCACTTTTATGCTACCACGGATGAGATGTATTTGCTTTGATGGCTGACTTCTTAGGGGGAGGAATCAGTTTGTCTTGGCTCAGGCAGGGATTTCAGCTGCCCCTGCCTGAGGCGAGGTGCACCGCCTGAGGCGAGATGCGCAGCAGGAGGTGAAGTGCACACCTTTACAGACATAACTGCAGATTCCCAACCCCCAGCAGGGATCGAGATCGCATTGGGGGAGGAATGAGTTTCCTTTGGCGTCATGCAGCTGTTGCCTGAGGTGCCATGCGCTGCAGGAAATGAGCTGGAACCTCCTGCAGCCTGAGCGTGCGCCCAGGCCTCCACGACTGCCAACTCCCTGAAGGGATCGCGTAGGTGTGGGGGCTATTTTTTCCCTGTTGGCACCCGGGATTCGGGATTCGAGCAGCCAAAGCTGGGGGCAAGATGCGCTGAGGAAATGAGGTGCGTGCTCCCACTCCCAAAACTGAGGTTGAAGTGAGCGCCCCTGACGCCGCCACTGCCACAGCCGCTGACTCCCCACCGAGATGGCACAGGGCTGGAAGCTGTTCTTTCCCTTGCACCACCTGGGTTTGGGATTTGGGCTACCCAGCAGTTATCTATGGAGTGAATTTCTCTCTCCAAGTGTGGTTAAGCGTTCTTTACCTCTTCCCCTGAGACAGTACTATGAGCGTGTTCAGTCTCTCTGTCTCTTCCCTTTGTCTCTCGGGCTCCGTGCACTTGCCCCATGTTGGGCTGGGGCTCCCACCTCCCCTGCCTGTCTCAGGCTAGCCCATTTTCCAATCTCCCCAGTTCGCACTCACTCACTCAGGTATTTTTGAGGTTCTCTTCTTTCTGGAGTCCGTATTTTCTCCTTCCACTCTTGCAGATGAGAGTAATGTCCTTCTCAGTTCGATAGATGGGGCAGACGAAGTTACAGAGTTCCCTTCCTCTCTGCCATCTTGGCTCCTCCCCCGGAAAGCTGATTTTTTGAAAAGATAAACAAAATGCATTTTCCAAAGAATCAACAAAAACAATAAAACTAATCCAAAATTCAATAAAAGATCAATAAAATTGACAAAAATTCAGCAAAACTGACAAAGAAAAAAAAGAGAGAAGACACTCATTACCAATATCAGGACTCAAACAGTGGATATTACACAAACTCTGTAAGATATAAAAAAGAAAATAAAAAAAAAATACTACAAACACATAACTTTGACAGATAAAAATAAGCATAAATTTCTTGAAATGTTACAACTACCACAATGTGCTAATATAATTACATAATTTGAATAGCCTTTTAGCAATTAAGGAGATTAACGTGCCCGATCTTGTCTGATCTCAGTAGCAATTAATTTTTAAAAATTAATAGACTTTCATTTTTAGAGTAGTTTTAAGTTGTTTTCAAGTTTATTTATTTTGAGAGAGAAAGAGAGAGTGTGTGTGAGGGAGGGACAGAGAGAGAGGGGAAGAATCCTAAGCAGGGTCTGTGCTATCAGCCTAAGCACAGGGGGCTCAGTCTCACAAACCATGAGATCATGACCTGAGCCAAAATCAAGAGTGGGACACTCAACAGACTGAACCACCTAGGTACCTCTAGAGTAGAGTAGTTTTAGGTTTATGAAAAATTGAGCAGAAATGTTCCATACATTCTGCCTCCAGTTTCCCCCATTACTGACATTTCTGTATTAGAGTGGTACATATGTTACAGTTGGTGAACCAATATTGATATATTACTACTGACTAAATTTCATAATTTACATTAGAGTTCAATCTTCATGCTATACAGTTCTATAGATTTTTTTAAAACAGACTTTCAGTTTTAGAGCAATTTTAGGTTCACAGAAAAATTTAGCAGAGAGTATGGAAAGTTTCTATATATTGTCTGCTCCAATGCACTCACAGTTTCCTCCACTATCAACATCCCACACTAGTGTATATTTGTTGTAATTGATTAACCTACACTCACATATTTTTACCATCCAAAGTCCATAGCTTACATAAGCCTCACTATTATCGTTCTATGGGTTTGGACAAATGCATAAGGACATGTATCCACCATTATAGTATCATGAAGAATAATTTCATTGCCCTAAAAATTCTCTGTGTTCTGCCTATTTATCCCTATCTCTCCCCATCCCCCAGCCACCACTGATCTTTTTACTGTCTCGGTAGTTTTGTCTTTTCCAAAATGTCATATAGTTGGAACTGTATACTGTGAGCCTTTTCCGATTAGCTTCTTTCACTCAATAATATGCATTTGAGATTTCTCCATATCTTTTTATGGCTTCATAGCACATTTACTTTTTGGTGCTAAATAGTATTCCATTATACGGATGTACCACAATTTATATATCTGCCAATACAACAATATATCTATTGATATATCTTGGTTGCTTCCAAGTTTTGGAAATTATAAATGAAACTGCTGTAGACATGTGTGTGCAGGTTTTTGTGTGGATCTAAATTTTTAATTCATTTGGGTAAATACCAATAATGCAATTGGATTGAGTGGTAAAATTATATTTAGATTTGTAAGAAATTGCCAAACTGTCTCCCAAAGTGGCTGTACCATTTTGTATATCTGCCGCTAATAAATGAGAGTTTCCTTGGCTTCACATACTCACCAGCATTTGGTATTGTCAGTATTTTGGATTCTGATCATTCGAATAAGTATATACTTGTACCTCGCTATTGTTATAATTTGAAATTAATTAATAATATGTTTTGCAACTTTCTATATGCTTAATTGCTATAAGAATATCTTCTTTGGTGAAATGCCTGTTCAGATTTTTTGCCAACTTTTTAATTGTGTTATTTGTTTTCTTATTATTGACTTTGAAGAGTTCTTTGCACATTTTGAATACAATTCCCTTATTGTATTCATTCTCTTAACAGTGTCATTCACAGAACAGAAGTTTATTTTATTTTAATAAAGTACATCTTATCAATATTTTCATTGTGCTTTTGGTGTATCTAAAAAGTCATTGGAAAACCCAAAGTCACCTAGATTTTCCTCTTATGTTATAATCTATAAGTTTTATTGTTTTTTTTTTTTTTTGGTTGTACATTTAGATTTAAGATCCATTTTAAGTTGATTTTTGTGAAAGACATAAGGTCTGTGTCTGGATTACCTGGTTTGTCTAGTTCTCTAGCATCATTCCTTGAAAACACTTTTCTTTCTTCATTGGATTGCTTTTGCTGCCCTTTGTCAAAGAGCAGTTGATTATATTTGTGTGTATCAATTTCTGTGTTATCTGTTCTGTTCCATTTGTTTGTCCTTTCACAAAAACCATACCGACTTGATTACTGTATCTTCACAGTAAATATTGAAACTGGATAGTCTCAGTCCTCTGCCTTTTTCTTTTTTTCAAGATTGTATTGACTATTCTGGATCTTTTGCCTTCCATATGAACTTTAGAGTCAGTATGCCTGTATCAAAAAAATACGTTTTATTTTTATTAAGATTGTGTTGAATCTATATATCAACAATAGTTGGGAAGAAGTAAAATCTTAACATTAAGTTTTCCTATACATGAACATGGAATACATCTCTATTTGTTTAGTTTTCTTTAATTTCTTTCATCAAAGCTTTATGGCTTTCCATAAATATTTTGTACATATATTTATGATTAAGTATTTCATTTTTTTGGTGCTAATAAAATTGGTGCTATGTTTTCAATTCAAATTCTTATTGTTCATTGCTAGTTTATAGAAAATCAATTTATTTAAAAAAATTTTTATATAGTTTATTTTTGAGACAGAGTGAGACAGAGCATGGGTGGGGGAGGGGCAGAGAGAGAGGGAGACACAGAATCTGGAACAGGCTCCAGGCTGTGAGCTGTCAGCACAGAACCTGATGCTGGGCTCGAACCTACGGACCATGAGATCATGACCTGAGCCGAAGTCGGACACTTAACCAATTGAGCTACCCAGGCGCCCCCAAAATCAATTGATATTTTGTATATTACCTCGTATCTCACAATCCTGCTCTTATTGGTTATTCGTTCCAGGGATTTTTGTTTGTTTAAAAATGTCCAAGAAAGAATAACCAGGAACGGATGGATTCCCCAAGCATTTAAAGGATATTTAAAACCCATTCTACACAATCTTTCCAAATAAAGAAGAGGAAGGAACACATTCCAACTCATTTTATGAAGCCAATATTACCCTAATACAAATCCAGACAAAGATAGTACCAAAAAGTTAAACTACAGACAAATATCCTACTTTAATATAGATACAGAAGTTTCTAACACAGTATTAGAAAACCCAGTTCAGTACTATATCTTTTAAAAGCCAGTAATGAATTGTGACCAACTAGGATTTTTTTCCAAGGAGGCAAATCTGATTCAATATTCAAAAATCAATCAATCAATATAATCCAATCCTAATCCTGCTTAGTCTAAGAAAGAAAAATCTTATGGTCATATCACTTAATGCAGAAAAGCATTTAATATACCTTAATGCACATTCATGATTTAAAATTTCTCAGAAACCTAGGAATAGAGGAGAACTTTCTCTACTGGGCAAAGGCCACCTACAAAACACTTAACAACTAACATTAGACTCAAATGGAACACTGAATGCTTTCCCTCAAAGTTTAGGCATAAGGCAAACATGTTCATTCTCACTACTCACTCAACATAGTAGAAAAGTTCTAACTAGTGAAATAAGGCAATAAAAGGAAATAAAAATTATACAAATCAGAAAGGAAGAACTGAAAGTGTCCCTATTTGCAGATGATGTGATTGTTTATGGAGAAAATCCCAAAGAATTTACCCCTGAAAATGCTGAACTAAACAAGGACACAAGAAGATCAACACACAAAAATCAGTTGTATTTCTCTCTAGTATTAATAAACGTGTGGATGCTGAAATTAAAAAATGATATCATTTACAATTGCTAAAAAAAGAAAAGCTTACATAAATCTAACAGAACACATATAGGCGCTTATATGCTGAAAATTTACAAGACACTGATGATAGAATTCAGAGACGCTCTAAACAAATGGTGAGACTTTGTGTCCGTGGATTGGAAAACACAATATCGTAAAGATGCCAATTCTCTCCAAATTTATCTATTGGTTAAATGTAAATTCCCACCAAAATCCCAGGAGGTTTTTAAAAGTTTATTTATTGGTTGAGAGAGAGAGAGAGAGAGAGAGAGAGAGAGAGAGAGAGAGAATGCATGCATAGAAAGGGGCAGAGACAGAGAAGAACCCAAGCAGGTTCTGTGCTGTCAGTGAGGAACTCAGTGCAGGGGTCAATCCCGCAAACTGTGAGATCATGACCTGAGCCTGAAATCAGGAGTCAGATACTTGAACTGACTGAGCCCCCCAGGCCCCCCAGGAGTTGTTTATGTTTGTTTGTTTTTTTGGTAGACATACAGACACAGATATAGATGCTAAAATTTATGTGGAAAGGCAAAGGAACTACAAGAGTTGAAACAATTTTGAGAAAGAAGAATAAATTGGGAGAATAAATCTATCCAATTTCAAGATTTATTGTTTAGCAGTGGTGATTAAGACTCTGTGGTACTGGTAAAGGGACAGAAACATGTATCAATGGGACATAAGAGAAAACCCAGAAATAGACCCACATAAATATGCCAAACTGATTGTTTTTAACAAAGATAAAAAAAGAATTCAATGCAGGGATGAGAGACTTTCCCCAATTAATGGTGCTGGATTAATTAAACATATGGAGGGAAAGGGGGGGAAATGAGCCTCAACCTATACTGCACACTTTACACAAAAAAGTTAGTTGAAGTAAATTATAGATTTAAATGTAAAATGCACAATCTATAAAGATAAAATCGATAAATTTGACTTCATCAAATTTTGGCCTATGAAAGACTCTGTTAAGAGATGAAAAGATAAGCTGCTACAGATTGGAAGAAAGCATTACAAACCACAGAAAGGACAAAGGACTAGTATCTATAGTAGATAAACCACTTTTGAAATTCAACTGTAAGTAAATAAACAATCCAATTAGAAAATTGGGCAAAAGACATGAACAGACATTTCGCTGAATGGGGATCTACAGGTGTAGGTCTTTACAGATCTCTACAGAGAAAAGATGTTCAATATCACTAACCATTAGGAAAATGCAAATTGAAACCACAATGAGATATTAATGCACATAGGACAGCATCAACTGTTAGCAAGGATGCAGAGAAACTGGCACACTTCACTTATCCATTGCTGGTGGAAATGTAGATGGGACAGTCACTTGGCAGTTGCTTAAGAAATAAACATGCAATTACCATACAACCCAGCAATTGTGTTCCTAGGCATTTATCCTGGGGAAATCAAGACTTCAGTTCATGTAAATAACTGTAGATGAATGTTCAGAGGAGCTTTATTCATAGTAGCCAAAGAACTGGAAACCAACCAGAGGTTCTTCCCTGAGCACACAGTTATACTATTCAAACAACAAAAAGGAATAATTACTGATATATTCAACAGTGTGGATGAATCTCCAGGGAATAAAGCTGAGTGAAAAACAAACAAACCCAAGAGGTTACTTAGTATACAAGTTCATTTAGGTAATATTTTGAAATGACCAAATTATGTGAATAGAGAACATGTAAGGGATTAGCCAGGGGCTAATCTACCTTGCCAGGGTTTAAGGTGGGAGTGACGTGGGAGAAAAGTGAGCTTGGCTATAAAGGGCCACAGTCCTTGTGATGATGGGAATGGCTACATCTTGATGGTATCTATGTCAGTTTCCTGGTTGTGATAGCATGCCACAGTTTTGCAAGATGTTAGCTACCATTGGGAGAAGCTGGGTGGATATATGTTATCTTTCTGTATTCTTACAACTGCAGATAAACCTGCAATGATCTAAAAATTAAAAGTTTAATTTTTAAAAATCAAGAAATATACAAATGATCTAGATGTGCTAACCAGTGTGATACAAAGGTGTCAGTAGCAATTCTGCCTGAAAATTCCAAATGTGAGTGGAGACATGATCCCAGTGCAAGTGTGTATCCATCGTTTGGTGCATGCTCAAAATGGATGTGGAAAACGTTGTAAGAGTGGAATTCCAAGTATAGGTAGGATGGAGCACTGGCCTGGCATCTTACCCAGGTTCCATCCCAAGCCAGCTAGCTAACTGTGAGTGCAGTATTTGGTTGCCTTGAGCAGCAAGTAACAATATAATACCATCTCATGCAATTCAGGTATTAATATCAAATCCAACAGGAAGCAGGGATAGGCAGCTACAAGATAGATCTGTGCTTATTAATTGGCCTTTCAGAGTTCTCTAAGATGAGTGCAGCAACTTAAAGCTGCACAGCCTGATACACATGTACAAAGCCACAGAAAAGGGGACAGCAAAAAAGGAATCTTTTCAGTTCATGCCTTTCTCTAACTGAAGAGAATATTCCACAATTTCCTACCAGATTTCTCCTTATGTTTCATTGGTCCAAGCCAGTCACACACCTGTTCTACCCCCTTGATCACTGGTGCAGGGACTCATGATTCATTCTTTATTGCTGAGTGAATAGCCACCCAGAAACAACTGGGGTTCTGTCAGGAAGAAAGAACTATTGGATGGGCAAGTGACAGGCCTGCCATAGTGGAAAGTGGGCCTCTACCCCCTGGAATATTCTGAGCCTCTGGGTGAAGGGTCCATGCTGCTTATGGTCTTCCCTCTGAAATCTTGGGGAGGCTCTCCCTGAGGGGCAGTAGGGGGTGAGGTGCTGGGTTTTGTGGTCAGCCCCCACCGCGGCCTCTTATCCATTTAGTGAAAGGAGGATGATTACATAAAAATGTAATAGGCCGTCTTTGGCAAGACGTCTGGCTCAGATATTTGCCCTCCCACCTGCATCTCTACGCCATAGAAACAGAAGTTCTCTGGCCTCAGAACTTTTCTGCAGTGGTAACAGGCCTGCCAAGGTGGCCTGAGGACCCTGTAATGGATGAGCATCAATGAGATTAGCAGAAATAAGAAAGAGATGAGCTGATAGTTGGCAAGTACACCTTATCTCTCTATCTCAAGCAAGATCTTTGAAACATTCTTCATTCATTCCCTGGGGAGCTAGAAAATGCCCAAGACTCCCCCTGTGTGTGTGCAGTTTAATATAAGTGCCCGTTAAATTTCTCCTGCAATTTAGGGGGCTACATCTGGTTGGCTATCTTGGTCAGCTTTAGGATATTGGTTTGAAAAAGGGTCATAAATTTTATTTTCAATTTTGTTTCTGTGGCTTTTATACTTTAATATGCCCCTGCAGACTTGTTGAGCCTGACGGTCAGGTGAAGGAGAGAAATGGGTAGTGGAGAAGAGTCCTCCACCCCATGAGAAGTATTTCAGCCTCAGAAAGAGTCCCTCTCCCTCTTTGTGGCAGGCAGGCCAGTTTGGGGCTTAAATTCGCATGTGGTGTAGGACTGAAGGTGCATGTTCTGTTCAGCCTGCTGTCTTGAAGAGACAACCCCTTCTTCCTTCTCTCAGCTGGTGATGACCCCACCTTCTGGCTACAGGGTTGACATGTGACCCAGATCCAGCCAATCAGCGAATTCCACCCCATCAATGGGCAGGAGAAACCAAAGATGGGCCAAGCATAGCCTTCACTGCAGCCACTGGACAACATAGCCCCTGGGTCCAGCTATGCCTGAAGTTGGATGCTCCTATGGCAGTCCCCATTTCACAAAGCAGTAAGTACCCCACCTGCCCTCCTTTTAAATTTACAAGTGATTTTGAGTTGGTGTAGTCTCTAGCAACTGAAAGAGTCCTGAATAATATGAGACTTTTGAATACTAAATCTAGGGTACGCATCAAGTGTTCCCCATGACATCAACATTGGTCTCCACCTCCAGGTCTTCATCCACGAATATTGACATTGAAACAGTGTCAGAAGGCTTGCAGCCTCTTTTCAGCCTTACTACTGCACACCTGCCAGGACCACATGAGGGCAAGCTTTCCTGCCCCTAGCTCCGGTTTTCTCTGCTATAGAATGAATTGCCTTCTTACAGATATGTGACACTGAAATGAGAAACCAGAGATAGCACAAAAATACAATGTCTGACAACCCCTGACCTGTAATTCCCATGTCCAACCAGCTTTGAAACTGAAGGTTTTTTTCTCCTAGTTTTTTTGGTGGCCAAAATACGACCTGCAGTGACATGAGATTGTCTGTATATAATCTGTGATAGCTCCCATCCCTCTGGGGCTTCTTGTATCCTTAGGTTTCCCCTGGAAGTACTTCCAGCTTAATCTGCTGTATGTGCACTTAATGTCATCTGGTTACTATGGCTTCTATGTCACTCAGCAAAAGTAACCAAGACTCACACCCTGCTCAGGGAAAGTGCACTTGTCCCTGTCTTCAAGGTGGTTATAAGATTTCTTCTCCCTCCCTTTTTCCCTCTGTCTCTTTCTCTTAAACACACACGCGCGTGCGCGCACACACACACACACACACACTCCTGGAGTGGGAAAAGTAAGGCACACACTATTATTTGTGGATTCAAAGGAATGGACAGTGATGAAGAATGTGGGCAGGGGTGGGGGGGAACCAGTGATGACAGGTCCCAGCCAAGAATGGGCACTGGTGGCAGATTATATTTAGCCACCTTCTATCCGTCCCAGCTTCCTTAGCAATGCCTTCTTGAGGCTGGAAATTTCAAGCCTGAATTTCCCAGACTCACTTGCTTCTGGACTGCCAGTCAGGGTGTGACAATTAGACGCAAGATACCTGTAAAAGAAGATGAGGCTGAGGCCTCATTTCTGCGGCTTCCATTCTGCTCTGTGGGCAAGTATGGGGGAGGAGACATTTGGTTCTTCTGCAGCAGTGGAAATTAAAGGCAGGGGCAGGGTATCTATGTGGCTGGTGTGGCTTCTGGCTGATTGCTGAGAGCTGGGTGGGCTTCCTGAGCACAGGGGCTGTGCTGGGAGCCAGGGGCTGACTCCCCACTTCCTAATCACACCAGGGGTGGCGGCTCACTTGGGGTCCATTTCTGCAATGGGAGAACCAGTTCCGAATTCACACTTAGCCCAGATGAGTTTGTGCGTCCCAATCCCTTCTATTAACTCCCTTCCTGCATAAGCCTTCAAGGTGGTTTCTGTGATTTGCACGTGAACCCTGAGCATCATGGAAGCACGTGAAGGGCAATGCAGAAGTCGTTTAGAATCAAGAGAAAGAAATATTCTAGAGGACTCGGTGCTCTGAAGGACCTTGTGTGAGGAAGAGTTGGAGAAGGTCTGGAAGTATCTTGGGTAATGCTAATGGGGAGAGAGGGTGGATCGTGCAGAATTTCTAAGGGAGCAATTCTGGAGAGACGACCTTGAAGCAATGTTCTGGATACAGCTCCAGGATGTGTAGATCCTACTTCTTGCCTCTTCTGGGCCATCATATGCACTTTAACAAATTTAGAAAAATAGAAATCACACAACATCTGGTCTCAGGTCACAATGGACTTAAATTAGAAATAACCAAAAGTAACTGGAAAATCCTAAAGAAGAAATCTCAAGAGAAATTTTAAAATATTTAAAACTTGGTGAAAATAAAAACACAACTTATAAGGTTATAAAAATTTGTGGGACTTGGGGGAGATGGCAGTCTCACCCAAGAAGACAGCCTAGCATGGAGAGCCTGGGGAGACCTCAGGCTTGTTTGGATCCAGGAGGAGGAAAGGGACGAACAGTAAGCTTATTTACCATAGAAAAGGACTTTCTCAGGCCAACGAAGAAGGGTCTGTGGAAGGACCCACAGGCACTGGCAGTGAGGATGAGTGGGTCTGGGGCACCGCAAGGTAGAGACGAAAACAGGAGGATAGAGACAAGTAACATCATCTGTCCCTGGGATGATACTCTCCTCATTGCTGGGTTGCAAGTTAACTGCGAGGCTGGAAATAAGCCCAGCCATCCATATTATTTGAGTAAATAAACCCTCAAATAAAATGAAATTACAATGGTTTCATTTGCTGTGTTCCGATGGTGAATTATAGATCATTAAACTGGTCCATCATTTTCCATTTGTCATTTTTTTTCCTGATGGATTTATAGTAGCTGATTTTTGAAAAAAGTCTTTAGCAGGGCAAAATGTTGTGGAGAGAAGTGGTATTGTTGTTCCTCTCCCACCCGTTTTCTCCATCTGCTGCTGCTCTGTGTGTGTGGCGAGGTCCTGGTCAGAGCTCGAGAGAGAGCTGGATACAGGTTTCTCTGCCTCTGGAGGAGTGGATGGTTGAGAGGGAAGAAGACTAGATACCCAGTTTTCTAACCAACCCTCGCCATTCAAGGCCACTTGACCACAGCCAACTGCCACGTGGGATTAGCTGTGGACCTCGTGCCTGAAGCTTCTCGCCAGCCTTCCATGCGGACCTGCTCTGGCAAACCCCACAGCCAGGCGCAAGCCCTGCAGCGCCCGCCCCCCGTCTTCCCGGTGGTCTCTCCTTGCTGCCCTTCCTATCTCACCGCCCTCTGGCCGCAAGACCCATGTAGGTTTTACCATTCTAGTGGGTTCCCGGTTTCACTTACATTTGGATACTGAACAACTCTTCACATGCTTGTAAACAGAGTTCTGTGAATTTCCTGCTTAACTCCTTTGTTCATTTTCTAATAAGTTGCTTCTTTGCTAATATGCGGAGACCTTTTATAATGGATATGAATTCTTTGTCTATTATATATAGTGAATATTACTTCTCAGTCTATCCCTTACCTTTTTCCTTTTTTTTCTAAGTTTGTTTATTTTGAGAGAGAGACAGAGTAACTGGGGGAGGGACAGAGAGAATGGGAGAGAGAAAGTGAATCCCAAGCAGGCTCCACACTGTTAGGGTGAAGCCCCATGTGGGGCTTGAACTCATGAACCATGACCTGAGCCAAAACTGAGAGTCCAACACTTAACCAACTGAGCCATTCAGGTGCCCTTCTTTTTCCTTTTTGTTAGTGGCATTGTTTGTTTTCTTTTTTCTTGTTTTGTAGTAAAAATATTTATGTTTTTATGTAATTAAATATCTACATCTTTTCCTTCTTGTTCTTGGTTAGGAAGTATTTTCCAATCACAAGATTATAAAAATATTCTTCTTTACTTTCCTCTGATTCTTTCATGGTTTTGATATTTAGGTCTTTATTCAATCTGGAATTTACTTTTGGGTGTGGTGTGTGAGAAAGGAATCAAAGTTATTTTTTTCTCCAAAGCATTCAAACACTAGTTATTGATGAGTCCATTTTTTCTCACTGTTATTTCGATATTGGAAATCTATTAATGTAATTTGCTAGCATGTTAAAGGGAAGATAAATATTCATCTTGGTACATTTTTTTAACTTTTATTCATTTTTTTGAGAGACAGAGAGAGAGCAAGTGGAGGAGGAGCGGAGAGAGAGAGACACACAAACAGAGAATCCAAAGCAGGCTCCAGGCTCTGAGTTATCAGCACAGAGCCCAAATCGGGGCCCAAACTCAAAAACAGTGAGATCATGACCTGACCCGAAGTCGGAGGCTTAACCAACTGAGCCACCCAAGCGCTCCTCATGTTGGTACATTTCTTAAATTTAAAAACATGATACTAACCCTGATTAAAATTCTCAAAAGCTAAAAGTAAAAGGAAACGTTTTCAACCTAAAAAAACAAAACACCAGTTCTCAATATTGGCTCATCAATTGTAACAAACGTCCCATACTAATGCAAGATGTTAAAAATAGGGGAATTAGTGGGGTGAGTGGTTTATGGGAACTTTGTACTTTCCACTTAATTTTTTGTAGGTATAAAACTGCTCAAAAATAAAAAATCAAAAATGGAATAAAATAAAAATAACACTCCACAACAAATGTATTTACTGGTGAAACATTGTAAGCCTTCTCAGAAAAATCAAAATAAATCATTTAAATGATATAAATATCTTGTCCTATATTACTTCTTGTTCCAAGCAGCCATAGTCTGTGTTTCTTACTTCCTTATTCTGTGACATGGGGACATTATGTCTCCACTCACACTCAGATCTGCTTACCAGCTTGTGTGGACACATCTCTGCTTTTACACTGTCAAGATTGGTAAATTTATCTGTAGTTTTATTTATAGTTTGATTCTCAAAGGTGAAAACCAACAGACAAGCAAAAACCAAGTTAATGTGATTTTGATAGATTTTGTCACTGCTGAGGCAAGTCATGTGCCAGAATTAGGTTTCCTTCTCTCTGGAGTTACTGTCAGTATCCTTGGGTCACTGAAAAACCGTTTCACTTGGTCTGTATTTCACATTGTCAATTATTCAAGATCATGATATACTTTGGTTTGTTTCATATTTGGATCATATCTTTTAAAAATATTTTTAATTAAGTTTATTTCTTTATTTAGAGAGAGAGAGCATGAGCAGAGGAAGGCAGTGAGAGAGAGAGAGAGAGAGAATGAGAGAGAGAGAGAGACTGAGAGAATCTTAAGCAAGCTCTGCACTGTTAGCACAAAGCCCACCGTGGGGCTTGATCTCACAAACTGTGAGATCATGACCTGAGCTGAGAACAAGATCAGACGCTTAACCAGCTGAGCCACCCAGGTGCCCCTGGATCATATCTTTTATGTTCAGTTTGCTTTTCTTCTGGAGAGAAGATACATACATCTTATTCAACACATACTTGCTAATCCCCCAGCTTCCCATCATCCCATAGTGCTTAGAATTAATTTCATTCTTTTAAAAAATTTTTAATGCTTATTTATTATTGAGATACAGAGAGAGACAGAGCATGAGCGAGGAAGAGGCAGAGAGAAGGAGACACAGAATCCGAAGCAGGCTCCAGGCTCTGAGCTGTCAGCACAGAGCCCTTCATGGGGCTCAAACTGACAAACCACGAGATCATGGCCTGAGCTGAAGTTGGATGTTTAACTGACTGAGCCACCCAGGCACCCCGAATTCATTTCATTCTTACTCTTGAATCCCACCCAAGTCCTATGCTAATTTGGATTAGGTGCTTCATATACATTTTCATGGAGTACCTTGATGCCTTTCTATTTCCGTCTTTACATGGTCTGACTTTGTCATAACTTCCTGTGCCGGGAGCATGTTGTACTCCATGGAGCCCATTTTTTTCATGGGCTTTCCTTCCCAAGCCACTGACTTCCTGCTTCAGTGTGATCCTTACTGTTCATTTGTAGACCTGGGGCTTCTCCTGACTGTTATTCTGTGTTTGGAATCATTGTTTCCTGGAGTTTCAGTCTTCCCTTTTGTTGGTTCATTCCCTTACTCTGCTGGAGTATTCTTCCTAAGAAAAAATGCATGGGAGGTTAACTTTTTTAATTCACAGGAGTCTAAAAATTTCTTTAGTGTGTCCTCACGCTTGATGGTTACTTTGGCTGGACTTTTTAGATTGAAGCCATTTTCCTTCAAGATTTGCAAACTCTGTTCCATAGTGTTCCAGCATCTGGCAGTGCTGTGGGTCTACTGATTGTGTGATTCCCATTTCTTTGAGAGCTGTCTTTTTCCTCTCTGGAAGCTTTTTAGGATTTTCTCCTGAAAATGGCTATTCTGAAAATTCACCCTGTGTGTTTAGATATGGGTCTTTGTTTCATTCAGGACGTTTTAGCTGCAAGTAATACAACTCTCAACACAAGACAACACACTCCTGGACATCAAGATGTATTACAAAGTTGTAATCATCAAGACAGTAGGGGCCTGGCACAAAAACAGACACGAAGATCAATGGAACAGAATAGAGAACCCAGAAATGGACCCACAAATGAGTGACCAACTGATCTTTGACAAAGCAGGAAAGAATATCTATTAGAATAAAGAAGATCTCTTCAGCAACTGGTGTTGCGAAAACTGGACAGTGACGAGCAGAAAAATGAACCTGGACCACTTTCTTATACGATGCACAAAAATGAACTCAAAATGGATGAAAGACCTAAATTTAAAACAGGAAGTCATCAAAATCCTAGAAGAGAAATCAGGCAAAAACCTCTTTGAACTTGGCTGCAGCAATTTCATACTCAACACGTCTCCCAAGGTAAAGGAAACAAAAGCAAAAATGAACTTTTGGGACCTCATCAAGATAAAAAGCTTCAGCAATGGAAATAATCAGCAAAACAAAAAGGCAACTGACAGAATAGGAGAAGATATTTGCGAATGACATATCAGATAAATGGTTATTATCCAAAATCTATAAAGGATTTATCAAACTCAACACCCAAAAAACAAATAATCCAGTGAAGAAATGGGCAGAAGACATGAATAAACACTTCTCCAAAGAAGACATCCAGATGGCTAACAGACACATGAAAAAAATGCTCAACATCATTCATCGTCAGGGAAATACAAATTAAAACCACAATAAGATACCACCTCACACCAGTTAGAATGGCTAAAATTAACAATTCAGGCAACCAACAGATGTTGGCAAAGATGCAGAGAAAGGATCACTTTTACACTGCTGGTGGGAATGCAAACCGGTGCAACCACTCTGGAAAACAATATGGAAGTTCTTCAAAAAATTAAAAATAGAACTATCCTATGACCCAGCAATTGCACCACTATGTATTTATCCAAGGGTTACAGATGTCCTCTTTCAAAGGGTCACATTCACTCCAATGTTTATAACAGCACTATTGACAAAAGCCAAAGTATGGAAAGAGTCCATATGTCCATCAACAGATAAATGGGTAAAGGAGATTCCACACAATGGCAATCAAAAAGAATGAAGTCTTACCATTTGCAACTACGTGGATGGAACCAGAGGGTATTATGCTAAGTGAAATTAGTCAGACAAATATCATATGACTTCACTTATAAGAGGAATTTAAGATATAGAACAGATGAACATAAGGGAAGGGAAGCAAAAAAATATAAAACAAAACATAAGAGACTCTTAAATATAGAGAACGAACAGGGTTTCTGGAGGGTCATGGGAGGAAGATGGGCTAAATAAGCAAGAGACATTAACGAAGACACTTGTTGGGATGAGCACTGGGTGTTATACATAGGGGATGAATCACTGGGATCTACTGCTGAAATCATTGTTACATTATATGCTAACTAACTTGGATGTAAATTTAAAAATTAATGAATTATTTTTAAAAAAGGAAAAGCAAGATTAATTGGCTCATATAAGTCCCAAAAAACGGTAGTTCCAGAGTTGGTTCAACCTTGCCCTCATGGCTCGACCTTCTCTCCACCTTCTCTGTCCTGCAGAGAGCTGTAGTGACTCCAGGCACTGCACTCTTGCAGTGTTCAGAGTAAAAGTGGGAGCCATCTTATTGTGTTTTATTTTAAGAACTAAGAAATCCACTACAGACTCCCTCCTGGGAGACTTTTCTAATATTTCATTAGTTAGAATTGGGTCACATGCCTCTTCCTATGCCAGTGACTAGAATGATCATGACTGGATTGGAGCCAGTCTCTAGGGCTAGGGCTACACATGAAGACTTAAAAAAAAAAATCAAGGTTCTTAGGGCACCTGGGTGGCTCAGTTGGTTAAGCATCAGACTTCAGCTCAGGTCATGATCTCACGGTTCCTGAGTTCAGGCCCTGTGTCCAGCTCTGTGCTAACAGTTCAGAACCTAGTGCCTGTTTCAGATTCTGTATCTCCCTCTCTCTCTGCCCCTCCCCCGTTCATGCTCTGTCTCTCTCTCTCTCTCTCTCTCTCAAAAAAATGGATAAACATTTAAAAAAAATCGAGGTTCTGTTATTTTTTTTTAAAAAGGAAGAGGAATTACTGTGGAATACTAGGCCATTTCTTCTTTTATTTTTTCAATTTGTATTTCATGCTTTGAACTATAAAAGCTCAAATTTCTGACACCAATCATCTCAAAACAATGCAAAACAATTCAAAGTATTCACAAGCATTTCTCTTATGTTCTTCCTCTTTAAACAGTGGTGTGATCAGCACAACACGGCTTGCTAGGAGGGCTATATGAACAGATAGACAGACAAACAGATAGACAGATAACAGAAAGCCAGAACCGATTCATCAGTAAGTACATCACTATTAATCCTTCCAACCCTTCCTCCGCATTTGTAACAGGAAGAGAATATGGCTCTTGCCCAGTGGGAAGAGCTGCCTGTTTTCATGTAAAAATTAGAAGTTTGATGGATGAGGCAGGAAAAGACTTCTGAAGCAAATGTTTTTAAACTATTTTAGCTGCTTTTTTTCTGGCATTTATATCCATATTTTTATATAACTTGACTATCCTTCTATTTCTTGAGTTTTCAATTTTAGATATTGTTTCCTGATAGTCCCTCTCCATGTCTTGTCTGCAAACACACATGTGCCTCCCTTCCTGGTAATATAGTTATGTCTGTTTTTAAGTATGTATGTGTTTGTGTTTACATTATGAATGTGCAATTGTTCCTCATGGCTGAGTCATATAGTGTGACTACACACACACACACACACACACACACACACACTCGCATGCGCGCGCACGCACAGAAGAATATTACATCGCCATAAAAAGGATGAACTTGTGCCATTTGAGACAACATGGATGGACCTAGAGGACATTATGCTAAGTAAAATAAATCAACTGAGGAAAAACAAGTATGATATGATTTCATTCATAAGTGGAATCTAAACCCCCCAAATTCAAGGAAGCAAACAAACAGAAAGCAGAATCAGGCCTATAAATACAGAGAACACACTGGTGGTTGATGAGGGTGGCAGGCAGGTGGGGGGAGCACGGATTGGCAAAATTGGTGAAGGGCAGTGGGAGACACAGGCTATATATCTTCCTATATCTTCCTTTCCTGTGTGTGTGTGTGTGTGTGCGCGTGTGTGTGTCTTTTCCTTTTGTCTCTTGATGGACTCTTCAGTGGCTCCCCTATCTTGGCTACTGTAAATAATGCTGCAATAAACATAGGGGTGCATGTATCTTTTCAAATTAGTGTTTTAGTTTTCTTTGGGTGAATACCCAATAATGGAATTACTGGATCATAGATTTCTATTTTTAATTTCTTGAGGCACTTCCATACTGTTTTCTGAATACAAGATATTTGAAAATTAGGTACACAATAAGGGGTAATATCAAAAATACATAAAGAACTTATACAACGCCAGCTTCATTTTTGAATTGGCAACATCCTTCTCAGAATCCCTGGCCTGCTGTTCTAATCTGGCATTAACACTTCCACTGCTGCACAGTGTTGTCCTAGAATTTTAATATGATCCTTGACATGCCTTTTGTCTGTTTCATTCATTCATTCATTTCTTTATTTGTTTGTTTGTTTGTTTGTGTGTTTATTTATGCTTTATTTTTGACAGAGAGAGAGAGATCCCTTTGCCTGTTTCTTATGTTGAAGTCCTTATTTTCTGAATCTGCAGAATTCAACTATCTCAATGTATGTATGCATTTTTAATTGAAATAATATTCAGATCCCATAAAATTCACCTTAGTAAGGTGTCCACTTCAAAAACTGTACAACTGAGTGGTTTTATTACATTCGCAGAATTGTGCCGCTATCTAATTTCAGACAATTTTCATCACCCCAAAGAGAAACCCCATCTCCTGTAGCACTCATTTACCCATTCTCTCTCCCTCCAGGTCCTGGAAACCACTAATATACTCATTGTCTCAATGGATTTGCTTATTCTAGACATTTCCAATCAATAGAACCGTACAATATATGACCTTCTGTGTATGGCTTCCTTCACTTAACATAATGTCTTCAAGGTTCATCCATGTTATAAAATGTATCCGTACTTAATTCCTTTTTATGGCCAAATAATATTCCATTGTGTGGATATATCACATTTTGTTTATCCATTTATCTGATGACAGGCATTTAGATTATTTATACTTTCTGGCTATTATTAATAATGCTGCTAGTTTCATATGCAAGTTTTGGTGTGGACATGTTTTTAATTCTCCTGGGTAGGGGAAGGTATACTAATTTAAGTACGCTTGGCCCAGATGTAAGTATAAATATATTACCTATTATTTTGATGAGGCGCATCCTCCTGTGGCTTCCTGAGAAAGGATGTCGGGAAACACACTTCTGGGACCTTGATGCTTGCAAATGTCTTCATTATACACCTGCACTTTGAACATAGACTAATCAGGAGGAAATTGTTCTCTCCGAATTTTAAAGGCATTTTCTCCATGGTCTTCTAGCTTCCAGGGTTGCCTGTGGGAACTCCAATGCCATTTGAACTACTTTTTACCCAGATTCTTTCTATATGACCATTTTTTCATTTCTGAAAGTTCATAGGAACTTCTCTTTTCTTCTGGTATTCTGAAACTTCACAAAGGTGTCCTTAGTGCAGGATTTTTTTTCACACATTAGAGTGGAAATTTGGTGGTCTCTCTCTTTTTTTTTATTTTTTAATATTAATTTTGAGAGGGAGAGAGAGACAGAGGGTCTGAGCTGTCAGCGCAGAGCACGACATGGGGCTCGAACCCACGAACTGTGAGATCACGACCTGAGTAGAAGTCGGACACTCAACTGACTAAGCCACCCAGGCTCCCCTGGTGGTCTCTTTCAACACTGAAACTCATCTGTTAGGTTTGGGAGATTTTGCTGTACTACACTATGGCACTTTTCTTCTCTTTTTCTCCTTTGTTCTTACTTCCTGATGCTCTATATCAGTTACCTACTGCTGTGTAGCAAACTATCCCCCAAAGTGGTGGCTAAAACAACCACTTGTTTAGCTGAAGATTCTGGAGGTCAGAAATTTGGTTTGGGCTTAGCGGGGCAGCCTTCCTAGTCTTGGCTGGGCTCATTCATGCATCAGTAGTCAGCTGTTGGGCTTGTTAGGAATCGGCTGGTATAGGAAGGTGTCATCTAGGATAGTTCCTCTCCCTCCACAGGCTCTCATTCCCTCAGCAGTCTAGTCTAGGTCTGTTCACATGGCAGCTGGATAGAATTCTGAAAAAGCAAGCAGGAGTGTACAAGACTCAAGGCCTTGACTCAGCACTTGTATGTCACTTTGTCACATTCTGTTGGCTAAAGCAAATTATAAGTCCAGCTCATATTCAAGAGGAGGAATATGAGCTTTTTGTAGGGCAGGGACTACAGAGAAATATTGCAAAATCAGGCGCCATGTACTGAATGTCTATGTCCTCCTAAAAATTCATATGTTGAAACCGTAATTCCCAATGTGATGGTATTTGGAAATGGGACCTTTGGGAGGTGATTAAGTCATGAGAGTGGAGCTCTAATGATGGTATTAATGCCCTTATAAGAAGAGAAACCTTGATTCTGCTCTCTCTCTCTCTGTGCCATGTGAGGATGCAATGACAAATGGCCATCTGTAAACCAGGAAAAGGGCTCTCACCAGGCATCAGTTCTGCCAGCACCTTGATCTTGGACTTTCCAATCTGTATAACTGCAGAGATAGATATTTGTTGTTATGTCACCAAGCCTGTGCTATTTTTTATAACAGCCTGAACTGACTATGGCAGTGTGGATATAGGGAAGGGCGGAGAATTATGGCCACTTTTATATCAACTGCATGCTCCAGTTGTCATCTCTTTTTTTCTATTTTTTATACCTTTATTTTTCATTCTTTTTGGAATATTTTTCCAGTTGATCTTTCAAGATTTCGGTTGAATTTAAAATTTTTGCATTGTATTTATAATTTTCAAGTTATTTCTTGTTTTCTGGTAATTTTTTTAAACAACAGCATTATGACTCTGGCTTGGTATAGATCCTTCTCTTATATCCTTCAGAAATAACACACCATGCTGGCAGCTTGATCTTGGCCATCCAGACTCCAGAACCATGAGAATATTAACTCCTGTTGTTTAAGCTACTCAGTCTGTGGTGTTTTGTTATGGCGGCCCTAGCAAGCTGACACAGCCATCCTTGGTTATGTGAAACATGCAGCGTAGGCTCTGCAGTGGTTATTGGGGAACCTTAGCTGACACCCAGCCCAGCACACTTATCCAGCATCTCTCTGATAGAGAAAAGTGTATTCACTTCAGGCACCTTCCATCTGCTGAGCCCTTTTGCCCAACTTCAATTCTGGTCCTCATCACCACATTGTCAGCAGAGAGAGTCAGACATGCAAATGCCCTGTTTGCTTCTATCCTGAATGTGACAGCCTCTCCCATCTCTTCCACTGGCTTCTCTCTGTATGCTTTAAATTGGTTCAGTACAAGTGTGATTTGAGGAACTTGGTATGGTCTGTGAGCCTTTCTGTTCCATGGCCTCTCTGCTGGCCTTCCTAGACAGTGCTTGGGAACCTCTAGGCACATTTCCATCATGACAGATCCCTCATGCCTCTCATCTCTTCTCATAATCCTATGTCTTTGTCTCTGTTGTTCTGCCTTCTATTCTTTTGTTCTTTGGGCAATAAATCCAGTTGTTATTATATGTTTCTTTTACCTGATTGCACCTCAGGCTCACTCTGTCCTTAGAAATAGCATTAATTATTGCCAGAGACCATTAAGACCTTATGCTGGTAAACTTCATAGTGGCTTTTTCCTTTGGAGGTTCCACTCCATGCCCTAGCCCTCCTGCCCATGGCTAGACACATGGCCACCTGTCCAGCCTGCTGGTTTGGGGATGGGATCCAATCCTATAGGAAAAGTACCTCCATGCATTGAGGGGAAGAAGTCAAAGCAGGCAATATGGCTTTCCCATTCCTACATAAGTTAAAAAATGGTCCGATAATGCTATCACCATTCATTTGAGAAAGGACATTCAAAGCAAAACTCTTAGTTTCTGCCACCCTGGGTCTTTCCGGCAAAGATAAATAGGTGGTTAAGGTTTCCATTAAGGTGTGAGATCCACTGCCTCAAAAACACCCAACTCCAAGACCTTGAAGGGCTGTGGAACTTGGTGTTATTCCTCAATACACGAAAGAGAACTTATGTCTCCTGGACACTGACATTGTTATTGTTTTCAAGTCTGGAGAGAATTTAAAAAAATCTTGTGTAGCTACTGTTATTTCAAACACTGATTCATTTCCTGTTTGGTTGACTCCATGAAATACCATCTATCTCCAGAAGACACATTAGGTAACAAGCAGCCCTTCTCATTTTTCAGTGATTTGCTCATGACAAAGTCATTGTTTCTTTCTTTCTCTGCTACTCTGATGAAGGCTCTTGCCTCTCCTCTGAGTGAATTTTAAGTAGCATCTGTACAAGGTGTAGCCACCCGTTGGGGCCAGTTGCTAACCTTGCTTATACTTGAGTTCTTGTAAGCACCTGGCCGGGTTCCAGAGGCGGCTTCTCAGAGGCACCATGGAAAAGGCAATCATGACTTCAGCCTGCCCATCCATTCCAGCAGCACCTTTCTCTGAAATGACAAACCTCTATTTATGATAGTTGCTATAGACTGTTCCCAAGCTTTGTTTAAAAAGAAGAAAAAAAGAGCTTCTGTTGGAGTGAGCATCTTTAGGAAAGAAGCAACATTTCTTTCAACAGAAACTTCACGAAACTTTTAGACACATTCGTCCAATCTCTGTGAAGGGCTGGGTGAAAAATCGAGGTACACCTCATCCGGTGTGGGCAAGGCTGGCGACAGGGGAGAGGGGAGAATGGGCATGAACTCCCGGTCCTCCCCATGAATTGATAACTCCCTTCAGAAAAAGGTATAACAAACAAGGATTCAGCCAAATACATCTTTCACAGATCCATTCTTCTGACTTGTAATTCTGCTAGCACAGTCATAAGTAAAAAATATGGGATGAGTCTCTGCTCTTTTTTCTTTCTTCTGTTGTTTCTGGCTAAGTCACAAGCTCTGAAATCTTAGCCTCTGGAGATACTGTGCTTTGGGGAAGAGACGAGACCAGAGCCAAGAGATACGGCTTCTCATTCTAATCCTGTTACTGTCTGGGTGTTCTTGAGCAACTCTCTGGGCCTTCTGCCCTCAGAACTCAAGCACATTAGAGCTAATGATCCAATAAAGATGAGTATTTTTGTTTTAAATACTTTTTTATTTTAAACCATTTAAAACTATAAAATTTCAGCTAGTCAGTGTTCCCCAAAAGCGGATTAACTCGTATCACTCACATATTTCCCATTCTATAAAAATGAAATTTCATATGTTTTAACTTAGAGGGTACTGTCAGAGCTACCTGAAACAGAGGACAACTATTATTTGGGTAAAACAATTTTTTCCAACCCATTTCAAAGTTGCTTTAAAAAATAGACAATTTGGAAAGTGAGTTTGGCTATTGTATTGACTAAGACTATTTTGCTTGCAGGTGACAGACACCCAAGTTAGACTACCCAGAGGAACCTGATGGTCGGGTGTATAAATGCATTCTTTGTAAGCTGAAGACTACAGAATCCACAAGTTTGTTTAAGAGAAAGGAGTTTATTACAGCATATTATGTGGTGGATAGAATTTCTGGGCAGGTCAAGGATGCAAGCTTAGATCCTACAGCCAGAAGAGATGCCCAACTAGATTACAGGACTTGTCTTCTGAAAGCCCCACAGCTACTTCTGCCCCTGCTGCTGCTTAGGATTGGGGCAATAGACTTTCCCACCTCAGCTTCTCAGGAAAGCTAAGCCCCTGGTCCACTTTGCTTGTAGAAGGTCAGATCCCCCTGAGTGTGGCCACCACTCTGGGTCACTCATTATCAATTTCCAAGTGTTTTGCAGGTGTATGTGCCTGGTGGGCCCTTGGTCATATGTAGAACCTTCACTGCAAGGGAGTCTGGGAAATGTGGACATTAGCTTTCCATCCTCTAGATTACTGGATAGGAGCTGAGTGGGTTGTGAGTGTGTTAATGTGCATGGCTTGCCCCAGCAACATTCTGGGGCGCTCCTCAGATTCCAAAGGAGAAGGAGCTGGGCTTCAGGAACATAGCCACACAGG
Organism: Helogale parvula; assembly: GCA_004023845.1. Lineage (NCBI taxonomy): Eukaryota > Metazoa > Chordata > Mammalia > Carnivora > Herpestidae > Helogale > Helogale parvula. The sequence goes on along the minus strand of PJEM01011785.1, from coordinate 25,158 downwards.
GGCACTGTGGGGAAGAGAGAAAATTCTATCTCCATGTTTCCCTTGCCTCTTTCTCTGGCCACTACCTTGGGGTAACACAACCTCCAGTAGCTGTTAGGGTCCAGGTTCCTGAAGTGTCTAAGTCCCAGTTCCAACCTCCTCAGGAAGATGATGAGTTGTCCAAGCCAGGTAGGCTGCCCACCCCTGATAGGAGTGATGCCACAGTGCCCCAAGCAGCCATTCATTGGCAAGCAAAGGAAGCCAGTTTTTAGAAAAGAATGGTAGCAGAGTGAGGAAGGGGCTGGGAGTTGCCAGGCAAACTGGACAGTATCAAAAAGAAAGCAGCATTGCCCCTCAGTTCTTATGGGCTATGCTTAGCTCAGTCTGCCTGCTGGATTGCAGTGTGGTTTTCTTGGACTGTTGTATGCCTTCTGTCCTTCCACATTATGGCTGCTGGGGGCAAAGCAGAGTGGTGATAGCAAGTCAGCAGGGCTGGGCAGGCTCATATCTAGCCTCGCTGTTACCCTGACAAGTGGCCTGGACAAGTCACTTCAATTCTCTGTCTTCTCTATCTACAAGATGAGCTGGCAATAATACTCCTCTAGAGACCATGGAACTTAAAATAGAGACACAGTGACCGCTCTCGACAGCATCCTGAAATTGATAAACAAGGACAGTAACGAATGAATCTAGTTGAGCACCCAGGTAGTAGCTCAAGAGAGGAAAGAAGGTCCCAAAAGACCTTGGGTCTTCAAACTCAACCTCACTCCTGACTCCTGACACTTTAAAAATGTAAGTGAAATTTACATAACCTATTATGTAAAATTAACTGTTTTAAAATGACCAATTCAGTGGTGTTTAGTACATTTACAATGTTATGCAGCCATTACTTCTATCGAGTTTCAAAATATGTTCATTGCCCTAAAAAGAAGCCCTATACCTACCAGACAGTTACTCACCATTCTCCAGCCCCCAGCAACCACCAACCTGCTTTCTTGTCTCTATGGATTTACTCATTCTAATCATCTTATATAAGGGGAACCAATCCGTGAATGACATATATGACCTTCAGTCTGGCCTCTTTCACTTATGCTTTCATTCAGCATAATGTTTTTGAAGTTTATCCACACTGTAGCATGTATCGATGCTTCCTCCCTTTTTATGGCTGAATAATATCCCATGAAATGTACATACCACATTTTCGTTATTCACTCATCATCCATTGATCGACATTTGTGTTATTTCTAGCTTCTGGCTATTACGAATAGAGCTGCTATGATCATGAGTGTGCATGTACATGTTTGAAGACCTGTTTTTAATTCTCTTGGGTCTACACCTGGGAGTGGAATTGCTGGGTCACATGGTAACTCCATGTTTAATCTTGTGAAGAGCTGCCAGACTGTTTTCCACACTGGCCCTACCAGTTTACATTCTTGCCAGCAGTGCCCGGGTGTTCCAATTTCTCCACAAACTTGCCAACACTTCTTTTCCTTTAAAAACGTATAGCCATCTTAGTGGGTATGAGGTGGTACTTCATTGTGGTTTTGCTCTGCTTTTCTGAGAATTTTTTGAAGTGATAAAAAACATTTTGTCTTTGATCCTTGAGGAGAATCCTGGCAAACAAGAGATGGACTAAAAGCCTGGTAGAAGAGCAAATGTTATCCCAGTTCTCAAAACAGAGTGAAAGGCAGGCTCCAGAAACTCTAGCCTTCCATTCCCAGCCACATCTGAGAGGCAGAAGTAATCACATGGAAACATGAAGAGCGTGGGGATCCTGTTCCCCTAGTGAAGGTGCAGTCTTGTCATTGCAATAGTGCATTTTTACTCCAGCTTGCTCCTTTCTTAAAGTGTCACATTTTTGTGACCAGGGTAGAGAAAGAGGTCGCATTATGCCTAGCAAGGTTTACCGCAGGGTGCACAGCCGCACCCTAAAACAAGCCCCCATCTGGAGCAGTCTGTATGGGGGTTGTCGGGGGCCAGGGGCTTCTGGGGCAAAGGCTGGGAAGAGCCAGTGAGCAGTGTCCCACAGCGGGTTTGGTGAAGGTGCTCTGGGAGACTTGGGCTGCCCGGGGATGGCCTGACTGCATAAGAAGGCAAGGCTGCTTGGGACTGGGCTCTGGGCTGAGTTCAAAACTGGATGACCCATGTCTAAAACAAGTGTCCTTTGAGCGAATGGCAACTTGGGTGAAAGAAAATTTGCCTTTTTAGCGAAGTGCTGGTGTACATGACTGGAGGAAGCAATGTGACTCTCAAGGGGGTAATTTAGGTAATATGGCCATTAAATCGACAGCTCTCCCAGGACCAGGACATCTGTAATGGAAATGCTCTGTGCCACCTTCTAGGGCCAGTGAAAGCCAACCTATGCTTGCAGATTTAGGGCAGCAAATACTAGCCTGTAATGGACATGAAGGTAACATGAAACTCCTCTGCTTCTTGCCTCCCAGTTACATCACCCCTATCATGTACACTGATCCTTTGCCCCTCCAGCTTACCTGGCTGCCTTTTTGGCTTCCACCTTCATTTCTGATTTAATCTTTTTGTTTCTTTGCTACGGAGCCTCTACAGCCTGTTCATCTGGTAATGATTCCTCTCTCTGCTCTCCCATCCCCCGCCTTCCCCACTGAGTGGTGCAGCCCCAGAACTTTTTGTACCCATTTCTCCAGGCACAGCCTGCACAATGGGAGGGTTCATATGGGGTCCTCTGGGTCACCTGGAAGCCAGAGGTGGAGACATTGGCTGGAGGAGTGGCTTGGCTCCTAAAGGGGCGGTTACATAACAAGGCCTCTATCTGTCTTCCCTCCCAAGCTTCCTGGGGATGTGGGACCTCCTCTAGCTTCCACCAGCTCTGCCTGGCTTGTTCCTGCTTGTTCAGCTGCTCACTCATCTTGAATGGACCTTGGAGACTAGACCAGCCTCCACATCTTCTAACCAGTAGAATATTTCACAACACTAACCCTTTCAGGCTGCTAAGTGAAGCAAAAAGTGTGTGCAGATTCATTAAAAGTTTAGCCAAGAGTTTTTCCAGTTCTGGACATAAGGAGCTTACAAGTTGCCGTTCCATCCTCACAAGTAAAAAAAAAAACAAAACCGAACGGCCTGAAAAGTCAACAACTCTTCTTGGATCTCTAGGGGAGAACACTGGGGAAACCATTGCTGCCAAGACCGGAGAGACGGACAGGTGAATACAGGGAGTCACAGCTTACTGGAGCAAACCCACAGCTGGAAGCCACTGAGGGAACCAGTGCCAGGATAGGAAAACCTAAACCTTAATTGGTGAAATGCTGGACAATTTACTGTGGACAGTCTGCGAGTTAAAAACTCTGGGGGACCCAGTCACGGGGGTCCTCCACAATTTTGTGAAACTTAGCTCCAGGATCTCAACCAGGTTCTCACAGTAAATATCAGAGAAGAAAAATTCCCCAACACTTTTGGCAGAAGGAGGGGGAAAGGATGCATTTTGAAATATGCCACTGCGCTCTCTTCTCTTTAACAAGGCCTGCCTTCAGGGAAAACTAGTTAACCAGAGCCTAACCTGCTGGGGTATTATCAGAGCCTGTCTGACCTGGGGGAAGGGGAATATCCGACTCCAGCAAGCTCTAGCCTTCCTTTCCTACATAAGGGGTAGATTATAACTGAGACACTCTTGTGAAGTCCACAGTCCAGAGGCACAGCCTTACTGAGACCTAATCATCTCAGTTATATAGGACCATGTAACGCTTCCCTCCTACCACACCTCACCACATTATTAAAGCCCTATTTAAGCCCATTCCTTTTACTTAATACATAATGTCTGGTTATCAAGAAAAAAACTAAAAGACATATAAAAAGGCCAAAAACAAAACAAAAACAAAAACACACACAAAAATCCCCAAACCTACAAGTTGAGGAGACAGAACAAGCTTTAGAATGAGACATGGCAGCAATGTTGGAATTCTCAGACCAAAAATTTATAACAACTGTGACTGACATACAAAGGGCTCTAATGGATAAAGTAGACAGCATACAAGACCAGTTGGGCTTTGAAAGCAAAGAGGTGGAAATAAGAAAGAATCAAAAAGAAGTGCTAGAGATCAAAAACACTAACAGAAATGAAGAATGCCTTTGATGGGCTTGTTCGTACACTAGACACAGCCAAAGGAAGAATCTGTTAGCTAGAACATATCTCAACAGAATCCACAAAAAGCAAAAAGCAAAGAGAACAAATACTAAAAAAGACAAAACAGAATCTCCAAGGACTGTGGGACAAATACAATAGGAATCACATATGTGCAATGGGAAAATCAGAATGAGAAAGAAGAGAGAGAAGCAAGATTTGAAACAAAAATGACTGAGAATTTCCCTGAATGAATGCCAAATACCAACCATAGATCTAGGAATCTCAGAGAACTCCAAGCAGGATAAATGCTGAAAAACAAAACAAAACAAAACAAAAAAAACAAAACAAAAAGAAAACCTGCTCCTAGGCATATCATTTTCAAACTATGTAAAATCAAAGATAAAGAAAAAAAAGCCTTCATGAAAGCAGACATATGGGGGAAAAAACAACAACAAACACCTTTCTTATAGAAGAACAAAGATATGAATTAAATCTGACTTCTCCTTAGAAACCATGCAAGCAAGAAGAACATGGAGCGAAATATTTAAAGAGTTGAAAGAAAAAGACTTTCAACCTAGATTTCCATGTCCTGAAAAATTATCCTTCAAAAGTGAAAAAAGAAATAAAGACTTCAAAACACAAAAATTGAGGGAATTTCTTGGCAGTGACTCTGTCTTGAACAAAGTGTGAAAAGAAATTCTTTAGAGGGAAAGAAAATAATATAGTCATAAACTCAGATCTATATAACATAAGGAAGAGTGCTGAGAAAGAAATAACTAAAGGTAAAATAAAAACTTATGGTTTGCTTATTCTTTTTTTATGTTTATTTATTTTGAGAGAGAAAGTGAGCACAAGTGGGGGAGGGGCAGAGAGAGAAGGGGACAGAGGATCTGAAGTGGACTCTGTGCTCACAGCTAACAGTGGCCAGTCCCATGCGGAGCTGAAACTCATGAACTGCAAGATCATGACCTGAGTCAGAGTTGGAAGTTCAACCTACAGAGCCACTCAGGCGCCCCTTTTTTATTCCTAAGTGAACTAACAGATAAGTTGGTCCCATATAATAATAGAAGCTATGTAGGTATGCTTGTGAATATATCATATATCTGCTAATATACAAGTGAAATGAATAATAGCAATAATACAAGGTATGGGAGGGATGGATTAGGATTATTTTGTTATTATAAGGTACTTACATTTGCCATGAAGTGGTACTGTTTTTTAAAGTGGACTTGAATTCGTTGTGAATGTATAGTTCAAATTCTAAGGAAGCCACTAAAAAAAGGTTAAACAATAGTATAACTTGCATGTTAAGAAAGGAGAAAAAATGGAATCATAAAATAATCAACTAAAACCACAAACAGCAGAATAAGAATGGAAGACAAGAATAGGAGCAAAGAATAAGGGCAACAAAAGTAAAATAGTCATAAATATGGTACGTTTTAATCCAACTGTATCAGTAATCACTTTAATGTCAATGGTCTAAGTGCACCAGGTAAGAGACGGATGATCAGAGTAGATCAAAACATAAGATCCAACTAGGGAGACAAATACCATGTGATTTCTCTCCTATGTGGAATTTAAGAAACAAAACAAACAAGCAAAGGGAAAGAGAGAGAGAGTCAGAGAGAGAGATGAACCAAGAAACAGACTCTTAACTATAGAGGAGAAACTGATGGTTACTAGAGGTGAGGTGGGCGGGGAGATGAGTTAAATAGGTGATGGGAATTAAGGAGTGCACTTGTCATGATGAGCATGGGGTGTTGTATGGAATTGTTAAGTCTCTATATTGTACATTTGAAACTAATGGAACACTGTAGGTTAACTATAGTGGAATTAAAATAAAATAAAATAAAATAAAACAAGACAAAATAAAATAAAATATGAGACCCAACAATATACTGTCTACATGAAATTCACTTTAAATTAAAGACACATATGTATTAAAAGTAATGGATAGAGAAAAATATACTATACTAACACTAATCAAAAGAAAATGGAAGTAGTTACATCAATTTCAGACAGAGCAGACTTCAGATCAAGGAAAGTTATCAGGGATAAATAATAACAAAGGGGTCAAGTCTCCAAAAAGGCATAACAATCCTTAACATGCATGTAGCTAACAACAGAGTGTCAAACTATGTGAGGTACAATTAATAGAACTGCAACAAGAAATAGTTGAATCCATGATCATTGTGGGAAATTTCCATACTTAGCTATCTTAAATGGACAGATCCATCAGACAGCAAATCAGCAAGGACACAGTTGAACTACAACACCTATAAGCAACGGGATATAATTGATATCTGTAGACGATTTCATGTAACAACAGGGAATGCACATTCTTCTCAACCTCAGATGGAACATTCACCAAGACAGACCACACTCTGGACCATAATACACACCTTAACAAATCTGAATGAATAGAAATCACAACATCTGACCTCACATCACAGTGGAATTAAACTAAAAATCAATAACAGAAAGTGGCTGGGAAATTCTGAAATATATGTAGATCAAATAATATGCTTCTGAATAGCACATGGGCCAAAGGAAAAAAATTTTTAATCTTTAAACTAAATGAAAATGAAAACATAACTTAAAAAAATTTGTGGGATGCAGGGAAAGCAGTGCTTAGAAGGAAATGTATAGCATTGAATGCATGTATTGGAAAAGAAGAAAGATCTAAAATCAATAATCTAAGCTTTAATTTTAGGATACTAGAAAAATAATAGAAAATTAAATACAAAGTAAGTGTAAGTAAAGAAATAATAGGGGTGCCTGGGTGGCTCAGTTGGTGAAGCATCCCAATTCAGCTGACGTCATGATCTTGTGTTTTGTGGGTTCGAGTCCTGTTGTGCAGACAGCTCAGAGCCTGGATCCACTTTAGATTCTCTCTCTCTCTCTCTCTCTCTCTATCTCTCTCTCTCTCTGCTCCTCCCCCACTTGTGCTCTATCTCTATCTCCCAAATAACAAAATAAATGTTAAAAAAAGAGAAAAGAAATAATAATGATTAGAACAGAAATCAGTGAGATTGAAAACAGGAAATTAATAGAAAAAATTCAACAAAACCAAAAGCTGATTATGTGAAAAGAATAATAAAATTAATAAGCTTCTAGCCAGGCCAACTCTCTTTTATCTAAAAGAGAGGATAAAAATTACTGATACCAGAAATGGAAGAAGGGGCATCACTGCAGAGCCTGTGGACATTAGAAGAAGAATAAAAGAATATTATGAACTACTCCATACTCACAAATTTGATAACTTAGATGAAATGGACCAATCCTTGAAAGACACAATCTGCCAAAACTCACACAAGAAGAAATAGGTAGTCCAAATAGGCCATATCTGTTAAATAACGGAATTAATAACCTTTGAAACAGATAGGTTCACTGGTGAATTCTACCAAACATTTAAGGAAGAAATGATATCAATTCCCTACAATACAAGCAGAGGGAATACTTCCTAACTTATTATAAGAGTCGAGTATTACCCTAATACCAAAACCAGACAAACCTATTACAAGAAAATAGTACTACAGACCAATATCTCTCATGAACATAGATGCAAAACTCCTCAACAAAATATTTACAAGTTGAATTCAACAATGTATTTTAAAAATTACATACCATGATCAGGTGGGATTTATCCCAAGTATTGGAAGGCTGCTTCAGAATTTGAAAATCAATCAATGTAATCCACCCCATCAACACACTAAAAGGAAAAAAAAATCACATGACTATAATCATAGGTGCAGAGAAAGCATTTGAAAAAATCTGATATTCATGATAAAAGCCCTCAGTAAACTAGGAATAGAGGGGATATTCCTCCACTTAGTAAAAAGTATCTACAAAAATCCTTATAGCTAACATTATTTTTAAATATGAGAAACTCAAGTTTCCCACTAAGATCAGGAACAAGGCAAGTATATCCCCTCTCACTACTCCTTTTCAACATTATACTAGAAGTTAAAATAGTGCAATAAAACAAGACGATAAAATAAAGGTATAAATATTGAGAAGGGAGAAATAAAACTATCTTTGTTCACAGATGACATGATCATCTATGTCAAAAATCTGAATCAACAAAAAACTCTGAGAACTGATTCAATGCAGAATCTTCTTTTAGACTTCAGTAGAATGATTGCAGAGAACATGTCTAATTATCATGAAGAAAGAGCACAGCCTGTTCTTATTGATAACGTTGTGGAATTTGCTGGGACAAATTGCTGGGACAGAAAGTACAATGGTGTAGCATTCAAGGAAACTTCTAGAATATACCTTGTCTGTATAATAAATACAATGAAAAATTGCAGAGTCAATTTCTGCCAGCTGGAGTTAACTAAATATGAATCCTCACAATTTGGACTGAGGGTTGTGTCAAAACTTTAAAAATACATCTTGGACCATATCATATTTCATTCTTCTACTGGTGGTTTGGGCTTGTCTTCTTGTCTGGGCTGCTTTAACCATTTATAATTCCAAGATTGTAGATTTTGTTGTCTATCTATGGATGATACTAGTTTATTCTCTTCTAAGTCTTAGAAAATATGTAGTCAATCACTTTCCATTCCAGCAAAGAACAAGTGGAATTTGTAATTAAAAACACAGTATCATATATATCCCTTAGCACTTCCCAAAATGAAGTACTTAGGTATAAATCTAGCAAAATATGTAGAAAATCTGTATGAAGAAAACTAAAACACTCTGATGAATTTAATTAAATAGCAACTAAATAAATGGAGAGATATTCCATATTCATGGACAGTAAAACTCAATATTGTCAAGATTTCCATTCTTCCCAATTTCATCTCTAGATTCACTGAAATTCCAATCAAAATCCTGGAAACTTATTTTGTGGACATTGACAAACTGATTCTAAAGTGTATAGGGAGGGACAAAAGGCCAGAATAATCAACACAGTGTTTAAGGAGAGCAAAGTTGGAGGATTGACACTACCTGACTTAAAAAGTTAATATAAGGCTACAGTAACCAAGACAGTGTGGTATTAGCAAAATAATAGACAACTAGATCAAAAGAACAGAATAGAAAGCCTAGATATATATCCACATAAATATAGTCAACTGATCTTTGACAAACGGACAAAAGCAATACAATGGAGCAAAGACAGCCTTTTCAAAAAATGGCACTGGAAAAACTGTACCACTACATGTAGAGTAATAAATTTAGACACATATTTTATAACCTCACAAAAATCAACTCAAAGTGGATCATAGACCTAAATGTAAAATGTAAAACTATAAAACTTCTAGAATATAACTTAGGAGAAAATCTAGATGATCTTGGGTATGGTGATGTCTTTTTAGATACCACACCAAAGATGCAATCCATGAAAGAAACAATTGATGAGCTGGACTTTATGAAAATTTAAAATATCTGCATTGTGAAAGATAATGTAAAGAGAATAAGACAAGCCATAGACAGGGAGAAAATATATGCAAAGACCATCTGAAAAAGGATGGTTATCCATGATATACAAAGAACTCTTCAAACTCAAAAATAAGAAAACAAACAACTCCATTAAAAACTGGGCCAAAGACCCTATCAGACATCTCACCAAAGAAGATATGCAGATGGTGAATAAGCACATGAAAATGTGCGCCTATGATATATAATCACGGAAATGCAAATTAAAACAATGAGATACTAGTATACACATAGCAGATGATCAAAATTCAGAACACTGACAACACCAAATGCTGGTGAAGATGTGGAGCAACAGGAATTCTCATGCATTGCTGGTGGGAATGCAAAATGGTACAGCCACTTTGGAAGGCAGTTTGGGGTTTCTTACCAAACTAAACCTATTATTGCCACAAAACCCAGCAATTGTACTCGGTATTAATTAACCCTAATGAACTGAAAACTTAAGTCTATACAAAATACCTGCACACAGATGTCTGTAGGAGCTTTATTTATAATTGGCAAACCTTGGAAACAATCAAGATGTCCTTCAAGAGGCGAATGGATAAAGGTATGTGGTTCATCCAGACAATGGAATAGTACTTAGCACTAACAAGAAAAAGAGCTATCAAGCCATGAAAAGACATGGAGGAAACCTAAAAGCACATTACTAAGTGAAAGAAACCAATCTGAAATGCGTCATACTGTATGACTCCAACTATATGACATTCTGGAGAAGGCAAAACTGTGGAGACATTAAAAAGATCAGTGGTTGGCAGGGATTGAAGGCAGTGAGAGAGATGAATAGGCAGAGCACAGAGGAAATTTGGGGCAGTGAAAATAACTCTGTATGATTCCTTAATGGTGAATACATATTATCCATTTGTCCAAAACCACAGAATGCAGAACAGCAAGAGTAAACCCTAATGTGAACCGTGGACTTTGGGTGATAATGATGTGTCAACGTGGGTTCACTAATTGTAATAAAGGTACCATCGTGGTATAGTGATAGTGGGTGAAGCTGTACCGGTGTTAAGCTTGACCTTCAGGAGTTAACAGGGTTTAAACAGCAGCTCTCTGTACCTCCCTCTCAAAATTTCTGTGAACCTAAAACTTTCCTAAAATTACAGTCATATTAAAAAAAAAAAGTTCAGCTCATACTCTGGAATCACATTTGCTGGACTTGACACCAGGCTAATATGGCCTTGTAACCTCCCTATGCCTAAATTTCCACGTCTATAAAGCAGAGATTATACTAGTATTTTGCCACGGAGTGGTTGTGTTAGTAAGACAACGCATGAAAAGTATGTAGCCTCAAGCCTGTTGGAAAAGAGAGGCAGATTTGAGTTATTTCAAACTGTTTTGTTGAACAGATGAACCAGTGAGGAACAAACAGGAAATGGCTCGATTTTCCTTTCACCTCAGCCTCCAGGTAAGTTCTTTCACATCTTCCTTCCCTTCATGACCTCTTAGTGAGCACACCTCAGCTTTCCAGGCATTTTCATTGGTAGGAAGTAGCCTCATTTCTGCGAAGATGTCTCACTTTCAGGTATTCAGTCCAGTCCAGTCTCAATCAAAATTTGAATCTCACATCCAAGTCAAGCTCTGCTCTGGCCCAGGGCCAGCGCAGGCTGGATCTGTGGCAGAGCCAGTGGTGGCAAGGGACATCGGGTGTCCTTCTCCTAGTTGTCTCTCTCCCTAACTCTCCTTCTGTCCTGGCTCTTCTAGGCTTCGGGCAAGGAAAGTGGACTATTAAAGGGAGAGAGCAAAAAACCTTTTTTCTTTTTCACTGAACTAGTTCTGCTGTCATAATCCTTATGTGGTAATGCTCCAAATGCTGGCTCTTTCAAGGACCATATTTTGTGGATTCTTTAGAGGCTCTCTGAGGACATACACACTGCATGCTGTCTTAATCTGAGAGATACGGTTTTTGGACCATCTCTTGAACCTTCCTTTTGCTGGTTAACCTCCACCAACTCTCTCCCCTGATCTGTGCCTCCTCCTTCTCTGTCTTCCTCTGTGACCCAGAGGCTGACTCCTGGGGACTGTACCTTTCAGGCTTCCTTGGTGACTTCTGGGTTCAGCCAATGGAGGCCCTAGCAGAAAAAGGGAGGGTGGGAGGAGAGGGGGATTGGGAGCTTTCTTTCCCACTCATCCCTGCTACAGGGCAGCATCCAGCACTGGTGTGGCCCTCATGACCATAGCTCCAGCTAGGCTGCCCCACTTCCCCAGCTCCAGCCCTTGCTTGGCTCAGGTAATAGAATTTCATCCCCTTGACCTTCATCCTTATAACAGGAATGGCTTCCTGCTGTTGCTAGACCCATGTGCTCAACATTCCAAGTGAAGTACTGCTTTCAGGAAAATTCTTCAAAAAAACAACACATAGAACAGGATATTGGAAATAGTCAACATAGAAGTATGACAAAAGACTTTTATATAGAATACATACTCAAACCCTACACGCCAATAAGAAAGAGACATAATCTAACATAAAAATGAACAGAACACTTGAATAGATACTTTATGAAAGAACATACCAAAATATCCCCTTTCATGTGTTTCATAAACATATGGAAAGGAATTCAACCTTGTTAGTCATCAGGAAATTGCAGATGAAAAGCTGCAGTCTGATACCACTGCATACTCACCAGAATGGCAAAAATAAAACTGGTGGAAAATGCTAAGTGTTGATGAGGATGTGGAGCAACTAGAACTTTCCTATACTGCTGGAGGGGACGTAAAGTGGTATGAGCATTTTGGAACTGTCTTTGATGTGTCTGCTAAAACTGAACATACACAAAACCTACACACCCACAGTTCCATTCCCAGAAATACGCCCAGTTAAAATGTGTGTGTGTGTTCACAATCATAAACCCCCCCCACCTGGACACTATACACATGAACATTAACCAAAGAATGGATACATGAGTCGCAGTATGTCATTCAGTGGAATGCAACACAGCAGTGAGAATCAGTGATCTACAATAATGGGCAACAACGTGCATGAACCTTACATATATAACGTTGAGTTAAAGAACACAGATTAAAGGAAGACATCTTATATAATAACATTCCTATAGAATTTAAAGATAGGCAACACTAATCTTAGCCATTGGAAGTCAAGGTAGTGGTTATCAAGGGCAGGGTGGGGCCAGTGGGTAGTGACTGGAGGGAATAAGAGGATTTCTGGGGAGCTAGAAATGTTCTGTTTCCTGATCTGGAGTCTGATAACATAGGTCTGTTCAGTTTGTGAAGATTCATGGAGCTACACACTTATGATACTTGTGTTCTTCAAGTATTTTATTTTTCAGTAGAAAAAGGCTCTTTAGGAAAACCTGGGTAGCTTAGTGGGTGGAGCATCTGACTCCTGATTTTGACTCAGATCATGATCCCAGGGTCGTGGGGTTGTGCTCCACGTCGAGCCTGCTTGGGATTCTCCTTCTCTGCATCTCCCCCAGTCATGAGCACCCACACACCCCCCTCTCCCAAAATAAATTAAGAAAATAAACATTTAAAATAAAAGGACTCTTTGTTCTTATCAGCAAATTGAGTCGTAACAATTGGATATCCATTCGAAATGAACCTCAGCCCTCACTTCACACCATATTTTAGAATTCACTGTAAGTGGATCATGGACCTAAATATAAGAGCTCACATTATGAAGCCTTGAGAAGGAAAAATAGGTAAATACCTGTGTGAATTTGCATCAGGCGTAGATTTATTAGTTACAACACAGAAAGTAACAATAACGAAAGGAAAAAATTGATAAATTGGGCTTCATCAAAAATTTTAAGACTTTTGTTCTTTAAAAGACACTGTTTAAGAAATGAAAAGACAGAGGATGGACCGGGAGCCAATATTTGCAAAGTACTTACCTGACAAAGGACTTGTATTCAAATTACATAAAGAGTTATTTAATTCAGTAAGATGATAAGCAACTCAAAGATTGACAAAATATCTGAATAGACACTTCACCAAAGATATGTAGAGGGCAGCACATGAAAAGATGCTTCACATTACTAGTCATTAGGGAAATGCAAATTAAAACCTCATGAGATACTATTACACACCTATCAGAATGGCTAAAATTCCAAATACTGACAATACTACGTGCTGACTAGTGTGGGGAGGAAATGGAACTCTCATATACCGCTGACAAGAATGTAAAATGATACAACCACTTCGGAAAAAAGTTGGCCAGCTTCTCAGAAAGTTAAACATAAACTTACCTCACAATCCAGAATTTCCACTCTTAGATATTTATACAAGAGAAATTAAAACATACATACACACAAAGACTTGTATGTGAATATTTATAGTCATGTTATTCATAATCACCCAAAACGGAAACAATCAAAATGTCATTCAACAAATGAATGCATAAACAAAGGTACCTCCATACGATGGAATAGTATCTGCTGACTGAAAAGAACAAATTCTCGACACATGCAACAATGTGGATAGATTTGAAAACATTACGCCAGGTGAAGGAAGCTGGATACAAAAAGCCATATACTCTATGATGTTATTTACATCGTGTTCTAGCAAAGGCAAAACTCTAAGGACAGAGAACCTGTCAGTGACACCCAGGGACCAGACGTAAAAGAAGGCATTCTCTGCAGAAGGGCATGAGGGAACTTTTCTTGGGCAATACAAATGTTCTATACTGTGTTTGTGGTGATGGTCACACATGTAAACATTTGGAGAAACTCGTTACGTGGTATGCATAAAAAGGATGAATTGTGTTTTACATAAACTTTACCTCAGTAAACCCAGTTTGTACAAATCTTTTCATGCCTATCATCTAGGGTGAATTTCTGCTGGGACCTTGACCAGCAAACCCACTTCCCTTACCCCCTGCACCTGGAAGGTCCTTCCGAGCTTCTGTTGGAGTCCCCTTGCCCCAGAAGACCACTCCCTGGGACAAGTTACCTTCAAGACTGCTTGAGTAGGCCACCTTCTGTGGCTGCCCACAGTACCCTGCCATATCCAATGGCCTGAATGCAGGCTGTCCCACCACTGCCTGGGCCCTGCAGTCTTAGGCTGGTCCAGCCAGTCAATCAACCTTGGAGTTTACTAAGAAGCAGGCATCATTGCCTCTCCTCATTTTCATTTTCAAACACCAGGTCATGCTGACCAAATATATTCCAGAAAATCTTCCCCTAAGGACAGATTGGTTAATTGCACCCAATGGGCAAACATTTAACCGGAAAATGCAATGGCTGTCTCCTCTTTCGGCAAGCACCCTGATTTCTAAAGAGGTCTCTTGGCACCACTTGACATGATTTGAGGGACTTCTTTCAGTACCTCCCACCAGGTGATGACCCTTATCAAGTACCTCCTATCAAATACCTATCAAATACCTCCCTGACTCCATTCCTCTCAATACTCTGCAGTTTGATGGCTCCTGCCACTTGGGCAAGGGTTGCAAAACCAGTGTAGATTTAGCAAACCCTAGAATGGATTCCTGGTAGCTTCATTCCTGTTGGCCTTGGCTTTGGGGCCCTAACCCAAGTTCAAACACTGCAGGGAGCACCTGCTGTTAACAGTCAGTCATGTGCCCTCATTTGCTCTCTCCTATTGATGCATGCACAGAGGCTGATATTACACAGTCATCAATTGCTAAACAGTTTTCAAAAATAGCTGATTGGTCGGTTGAATCAGACTGGATGGCTTTTTCTGGAAGCTACAGGGAATAAATAACAACCACAGTGCCCCTGAAGCAAATCCTAACCACTTCCTGCCCAGCTTGTGGGGCTCGGCGACGATTCAAGAATTTGTTAACGTCTCAAATGCGCTGAGAGACCCCTGATTCATGGAGAGAATACTCTCCTAAGGTTATTTATCCTTTGTGGTCACAAGAGTATAATCCTAGAAAAGTTGGCTTTTTATGCCATGGCAACACTCTGGGAGGATTGACAGTTTTAAAGCTGAAGACATCTGATCACTGGTTCCTCAAAAAAAGGCTGCTATAGCTCTTTAATGGGCCACTGGGAAGAGAGAATGTAGCAAAAGCTGGATTTTGTCCCTTAAAATCTTTGTCCCTTACTTAGTGCCAGAACCAATGTTTTATGGGTGGGGAGAGGGGGGTCTGTCTTCCAGTCATAAGCCCAAAGACTGTGGCCAAGCCAGGGAAAAGGTGGAGAACAGACATGACCCCTCAAAGAGGCATCCATTCAGAACCCAGGTGCTGGAGTTAGGGAGTATGAACTAAATGCCTGCATCTAGGGGAGCAGCGAAGGGTTTTCTCAGAACTACACACTGGCAGGAGCAACCAGCTGCCTGGAGAACCCAATAGGCTATCAAGTGAGTTAGAGAAGCCCCAGGGGGATTCACAAAGCAAATGCTGCAGCCACACACATCTCTGGGTCTGCTCCGTGCACCAGAGTGCTTCCCTTCAGGGCTGAGCTGGAAGTGTCTGTCCTGTTCTTTCCAGGTCTGGTAAGTTGTCAGATACACGAGGCATCCTCAAATGCTTTTAACGCTCATTGGTAAGCTGATCTATTTAAAAACCGCCCCCATGGAGTGCCTGGTTGGCTCAGTCGGTTAAGCATCCACCCTCAGCTCAGGTCATTATCTCATTATTCCTGAGTTCGAGCCCTGTATTGGGCTCTGTGCTGACAGTTCAGAGCCTGGCACCTGCTTCAAATTCTGTGTCTTCCTCTCTCTCTGCCCTCCCCTACTCCTTCTCTCTCTCTACCTCTCTCTCTCTCAAAAATAAACATTAAAAAATAATAAACATAAAAACACACTTCTATTTCAAGTATTAATAGAGAGCTTGTGATGATCCAAAATAAAACTTCCTTGGCCAACCCCCAGCCTCCAGCTCTTCCTGGAATTGGAGGCTACCTGTTGGCAGATGGAACAGACTCTCTGCCATCGCTGCTTGTCCTTGAAATTCCTGCTGCTTCCTCCCAATTAAGACCTCGGCTTGTCCAGTCAACACATTTGCTAGTTAGCCAGTTCTTGACAACCTCTTGTATGACCAGCCATTATAAGATGGAAATTTCTCTTTCAAGTGTAAATACTTCCTAGTAGGAGAAGAATTCCAAATGGCACATAAAATCAAATCATTTAAGCCCATTGGGATTTCAATTTTATTCACTTTCCATTCCTTAGGATTTCCAAAGCTGAGGAAGTGAGGACCAGGTGAGGGAGAAAAATGACACATCACCCCACTGGTGGCTGGACACAAATCTATTGGAATAGTCTTCTACTCAGCTGCTAGGGGTGCTTTCTGTTTGGTTTGTTTTTTATTACTTGTCCGATCATACCCTGCTGTCCCTCCATCCATAATTTGGGGACAAAATCTAACTCTCCCAGCCAGGCATTTGAAGCTATTCACAAGCAGACTCAGATATGTTGATTCTACCCAACTATTCGTCCATACCCTGCTTTCATCCTTACCCTTGCCATGCAGGCTGCATACCCACCAAGGGAATGAAATGCCACTCAGAACTGCTTAGGAGGTGAGTGCTTTCCTATGCCCTCTGCCTCTTGACCTCCTCATTAGCCTCTTGACCCCCTCATTAGCTCTCTCTGTCTCCCTAAGCCCCTATCAGTTCCTCTGACACCCTGCTTTGGAAGGAATCCCTTCGGATTCCTCTGGGGATAGATCCATGCACTCTTTTGCATGCCTACATCATCTAGTACCTTAGCCCAAGTGTCAGCTGAGGTCACCCTGTCCTTTGAGGTTCACAAAAATTGCCTTGTGTCCCTATCCCACATTTTATCAGACAGTGGATGTACTCTCCAAAGGGTTGTATCCAAACCTGCTTTATAAAAGGGCCCCAATTTCCTGATCCTGACCTGTGGTTCCTCCTGTCACCTCCTGGACCTTCCCTCTGCCCTGCATGGCCCCAGAAGTAAAATACAGCTTCCCCTCTCTGGTTTTCCTCACTTATAGGAGATCCATGCCATGTAGCTGTT
This sequence comes from Helogale parvula, assembly GCA_004023845.1. Lineage (NCBI taxonomy): Eukaryota > Metazoa > Chordata > Mammalia > Carnivora > Herpestidae > Helogale > Helogale parvula. The sequence continues at coordinate 7,733 of PJEM01011785.1, read as the reverse complement.
TTTGCTGAAGATGTGGACCAAGCAAAAGTGTATTCGTCATTGTTTATCTGAAATTCAACCCAAATCAAATTTAGCGGTGTTCTGCTTCTCCCCCCTAAATTTGGCAACCCTCTCCCAAGGGATGCCAACACGCACTCATTTTAGTTCCTCCAAGGAAGAGAAAGTTCATCTGCCCTGGAGGCACCAGGAAGCTACCACTCAGACTTGTTCCTTTTGTACTTCTTGTATTCCCTCTGTTGAATGATGACCGAGTCCGAGGACATACGATTATTTTCTCAGGAGGCTGCATTCCAGTCTTTTTGTGCTGTGACTAAGCCAATGAGCTAAACTCCCAAATCCACAGACTGCAGAGAAGCCTTTCCAAAAGCTGAATAGGACATGTCTCCCTCCAACAGATGAGAGATAAGTCACTCAGCCCCTCGCCCCTTTTAAAAGGAAGGCCCAAATGCAATCTAACAGCTTTCACACGCATTATTTGGGGTCTGTTATCACACAGAGCTGTGTCTGGTTCCATGGACAATATACCAGTCTTGGCAAAATGGTGGCCCAAGCCCCCGCCTCTGGTCAGGTGAACTCAAAAGCTCCCCCAAAGGGGGAGGATTTCATAACCCTTTACAAACCCTGCAGATTAAAAACAGAGTTGGCTAGATCAGTGTGTTTATGAGCAGAAATTCCCCAGAAAGTTCTGGGATTATGTTAAGGTTTTAATATTGTCTTTAAACAAACAAACAAATAAATAAGTTAATAAATAGAGAAGGCTCCCAATTCCCACTGACTTGAGCTCCTCCTGAGAATTAGCCTTGACTTCCAAATCATTATCCTAGGTCTAAGTTCCCTCATCTGTCCAGTTAGGATGAATCATAGCATCTGCTTCATGGATTTGGGGCTGGGTTAAGTGAGATATAGTGATTCATTCAACATTGACAATAGCAATTACTCAGCAAACGGCAGTGGTTATCATGATGGAGGCAGAATAGGGCCTACCACCACTGAAGATGTCCACGTCTTTATCCCAGGAGCCTGTGAATATGTTAGATCACAGGGCAAAAGGGATGTTGCTGGTGTAATTAAGGGTAAGGACATTGAGATGGGGAAATTACCCTTAATTTTCCAGTGTAATCACACAAATCTTTAGAATTGAGGGAGCTTTCCCAGTTGTGAGCAGAGGAAAGCTATGCCTTTGGAAGGAGGCGCAGAGGGGTGCAATGCTACTGGCTTTGGAGATAAAGGAAGGGGGCAGGAGCTAAGGACTGTGACTGGCTTCCAGACACCGGAAAAGGCTAGGACATGGATTATCCCCCAGACCCTGCAGAAAAAAAAGCAGCCTGCCAAATCCTTGGTTTTAATCCATTGAGACCCATGCTGGACTTTGGACTTGCAAAACTGTAAGATAATAAATGTGTGTTGTTTGAAGCCACTTTGTGGCAATTTGTTGCAGTATCAAAAGGAAACTAATACAAATGGAAATGATTATTAATGGGACTATTGTCTCCTTAGAGATCAGAGCCATACATTTATATGTCTTTTGGGTTCTCCAAGAAATATGGGTATGTAGTACATATTTATCTGCTTGAAAGAGAGTAAATGTCTTAACACAGTGGTTGGGGCTACAGAGGTGCCAGAAAAAGTAATGAAATAATCAGAGTGTTCATGACAATTTTTAGAAATATTACAGAAGAGAGTAAAATAATTGGGCAATGGCAAAAGAATTTTCAGAGTAATTGTCAATTTAAATGCCCAGCAACAGGATGTCTGCTCAATTGTAATAATCCAGAAAATAGAATACTGTGCAGTCAAAAGTATTGAAGAACATATAATGATACGGAATTTTCATGAGATTGAATGAATAAAGCAAAATACATGACTATATGTTGGAAATAGTCTCATTTTTTCTAAAAAGAAATAAAAGCTAAATGTGGGTACAATATATACATAGGAAAATTCTCTGAAGGAGAAATATCAAGAGTGTTGGGAGAGGAATTTATGTTTTAGCTTGTTGCTTCCCCATACTTAGAATGTTTTCTACTATGATTACATTTATTACAAGGGCGCTGTCTCTAAGAGCTCCAAATGGAGAGGGTAGAGCAAGGTGCCCTGCTACATGGTGGAGTGTAGGGGTCCTGCTGGGGGGACATTGGAAGCTGGTCCAGAAGCAAGGGCCATGGAGCACTCTTCTTCAGGGCCTTTGTCCTGGGTCTCCTGGGTTGCAAAGAGGAATGATGGAGTGTGCCCAGAGCTCTCTCCTTGCATCTGAGCCATGCCACATCTCCCATCTGATTCTCAAAGATCTTCCGCACATCCTCCTACAGCCACAGCACTAGCCACCACTGACACACCCCCACGACCTCTGAAGTCTGGAAGAGTCTATCTGCCCAAATGCTGGGCGAGCATCCAGACTGCTTCTCTCTAGTCCAGATTTTGTCTCTTGGTCTCAAGGGGGAAATTTGCAATATCTCGTAGTGAAGTATGATGTTTGCAGTAGGATTTTGTAGATACCTTTTATCTGATAAGAAATTCCCTTCTATTCCAAGCTATGTTATATAGAGTTTTCATTTTGAATAGGTGTTAGGCTTTATGAAATGCTTTTAATGTACAGAGGACATTAATTATAGGACTTCCTTCTTTATTCAGTCAATGTGGTGAATTACATTGCCTTCTTAAGTGGTAAACCAACTCTATATTTCTGGAATATCTTTTTATATACCATGGGCATGGTTGACAAATATTTTGTTTAAGATATTTACATTTATGTTTATGAAAATGATCTGTCTGTAATTTCACTGTTCGGTAACACTCTTGTTAGGTTTGGGCATCAGGTTATGTTTGCCTGATGACAAATCAGGTATTGTTTCCTTATTTTCTATTCTCTGGAGGAATTTATGTGGGACTGGTATTCTTTCCATCTTAAACATGTGGAAGAATGCATTGGGGAAGCCATCTGGACCTGGAGTTTTCTTTATGAGAAGGTTTTCTAATTATGAATTTAATACACTATTATTCAGGCACCCTCCTACACTGTTGGTGGGAATGTAAACTGGTGCAGCCGCTCTGGAAAACAGTGTGGAGGTTCCTCAGAAAACTATCCATAGAACTCCCTTATGACCCAGCAATAGCCCTGCTAGGGATTTACCCAAGAGATACAGAAATGCTGGTGCATAGGAGCACATGTACCCCAATGTTCATAGCAGCACTGTCAACAATAGCCAAAACATGGAAAGAGCCTAAATGTCCATCACCTGATGAGTGGATCAAGAAGATGTGGTATATATACACAATGGAGTACCACATGGCAATGAGAAAGAATGAAACATGGCCATTTGTAGGAAAGTGGATGGACCTTGAGGGTGTCATGCTAAGCGAAATAAGTCAGGCAGAGAAGGACAGAAACCATATGTTTGCACTCATAGGTCTAACAGGAAAACAGGAGAAACCTAATGGAGGACCAGGGGGAGGGGAAGAGGGAAAGAGAGTTGGGGAGGGAAAGAGAGGGACGCAAAACTTGAGAGACTATTGAATGCTTAAAACGAACTGAGGGTCGAAATGGAAAGGGGGAGGGGGGAAAAGATGTGGTGGTGATGGAGGAGGGCACTTATGGGGAAGAGCACTGGGTGTTTAATGGAAACCAATTTGACAATAAACTATTTAAAAAATGATTTAAAAAGTAAAAGAAATACACTATTATTCACATTTTCCATTTCTTCTCATGTCAGTTTTGAAAAGTTGCTTTGGGGAAGGACTTGTTGATTTCATCTAATTTCCAAACTGAGTGGCATAATTTTGTCCATAAAACCCTCTGACTTTCTTTTCACAGGATCCTTAGTCCTGCTCCCTGTCGCTTGTCTGGTAGTGGTAATTTGTGACATTCTTTACTTCTTACTCACAGTGTTAGAGCCATCCAGAACACCGGTCAGAAACAACCTGCTTCCTCCCCTGCTGCTTTGCGTTCTGGTGGCACACAGTCCACTCCTATCAGCCCCCTCTCAGGGATGCCTTGACTGAAGACAGCCATACCCAAGGTCACACACCCTTCCTAGGGTGGCCCGAAGGCCATGACTGATCAATACGGGATAAAACGTTCTCGCTCCTGGCCCCAACTTGGGACAACTCTTCCATCATTCAGCTTCAGGCTGGGGCCTCTTGTTAGACTGAATTGCACCTCATCTTCTCCCTCTGTCCAATCCTGCTTTCCTGCCAACCCTTCCCTCCTCAGGCTTGGCCCCTGGGAGCACCCCCTAATAAATCTCCCATGTGCTAATCTTCATCCCAGAATTTGTTTCCCTTGAAATCCAACTTGCTATTGATTTTATCTCTCATTAAAAAAACAAAAAACCCCAAAACTCTGACTTTGTTAATCACCCCATTATAAATTTGTTTTCTATGTAGTTAATTTCTGCCAACGTATTTATTATTGTATTTATTATCCCTTTCTAGTTATCTATTTCTAGTTATTGATTTCTGGCTTCGTTTACTGTAGTTAGGCAATACACCCTGCATGATTTCAGTGACTGGAAATGTGTCGAGATTTGCATCATGTCTCAGAATACGGTCATATTAAGCTACTATTTCATGTGCAATTAAAAAGAATACATGGTGTGAGCACTGGGTGTCATATGGAAACCAATGTGACAATAAATTATATATAAAAACAAACACAAAACTATTAAATTTTGATGAAGTACAAAAAATTAAAAAATAAGAATACATGTGTGTAATTAAAAAGAATACACATTCTGCAATCTGGGAGTGCAGAGTTCTGCATGTATCAACATTGAATAATTTATTAAATGTGTTGTTTTAATCTTGTATATCGTTAATTTTTTTTTTTTTGGTCTACTTGTGTTTCCAGTTGCTGAGAGAAGTGTGCTTATCTCCCAGTATCATGGGAGACTTGTCTAGTTGTTGTTGGTTTTCTTTCATTGTGGCTCTGTCAATTTTTGCTACACAATTTTAAGACTAATTTAGAATTGTTATGTCTTCCTGGTGGATTGATCTTTCATCACTATGAAATGTCCTATAATGTCCCCCAAACATTATTATTGTTTTGTACAATTGGTCTTCATTTGCCCGCATTCTTTCCATTTCTTTTCATTCTTTCCCTACATCTCTGTTCTTTCAGTTATGACCATTTTCTTTCTGCTTCTTAATAGTTACTTTAACTTTTTTTTTTGTTACTTTAACTCCTAATAGTTTCTTTAATGCCAGTGCTCTAGTGAAAAACACTTAGTTTTCACTAGTCTGAAAATGTCTTCATATCACCTTCACTGTTGAAGAATAATCTTACTAGACATCGAATTCTAGGTTGGCAGAAATGTACTTTCTGTACCTTGAAGATATGCTTCCACTATCCACTAGCTTTCATTGATTCCTTTGAAAGAAATAAGGCATTCCTTCCCCCGCTACAGTTGCTTTCAGGACCTACTTTTTGGTTTTCAAGATTCAACTAGATTGTGTCTAGGTGTGGTTTCCTTTTCATTTCTATTGCTTGGGCTTTATAGCTCTTCTTAAATATGTGGCTTTCTGTCTTTCATCATCTTTGGACAATTCTCACCCATTATCCCTTCAAGCATTATTTCTTACCCCAATTCTTTCTCTTTTCTCCTTCTGAGATTCAAATTACATATATTTCTCTTAAATTCTTTTCTATATTTTTAAAATTTTTTCTCTTCTTTCTTTAGTGTATATATATATAAATCTACCTTCACTATCACTTTTTTTCCAACTGTGTCTAATCTTTAAACTTAATTGGTATCTTAATTTTAGGTACCATATTTTTAGGTTCTAAAATTGTCATTGGTTGGTTCCAGGATGTTACTAAAAACATTCATCTTTTTTAATTTTTTTAAATGTTTTATTTTATTTTTTTGAGAGAGAGAGAGAGAGAGATAGAGAGCATGAGCAGGGGAAGGTCAGAGAGAGAGGGAGGCACAGAATCGGAAGACAGGCTCCAGGCTCTGAGCTAGCTGTCAGCACAAAGCCCGACACAGGACTCGAACCCACAAACCGTGAGACCATGACCTGAGCCGAAGCCCTACACTTAACCGATTGAGCCACCCAGGTGCTTCTAAAAACATTCATCTTTAAAAAAAAAAATTTTTTTAGTGTTTATTTTTGAGACAGAGACAGAGCATGAGTGGGAGAGGGGCAAAGAGAGAAGGAGGCATAGAATCTGAACAGGCTCCAGGCTCCAAGCTGTCAGCACAGAGCCCGATGTGAGGCTTGAACCCACCAACTGTGAGATCATGACCTGAGCTGAAGTCAGATGCTTAACTAACTGAACCACCCAGGCCCCCTGAAAATATTCATCTTATCACTTAATTTCTAGAACATATTAATCTCAGTTATTTTAGTTTTTCAAAGGCTGACAACAGAAATATCAGAATTTCTAGTGATTCTGTTTCTATTGTCCACTTTTTTTCCTTTTGGTGCAAACTTGTCATTTTCAGACCTGGCTATTTTCTATTGAATGTTGGACATTGTGGATAATGATTGCAGAGAAAATTTAAGGCTCCAAGTGATATCTTTCTCCAGAGAAGATTCATTTGTGCCTCTGGCAGGCATATAGAAAGGGAATATTCATTTATCTAATCAGGGACTGAGTCTATTTGAAGCTGGACTTCAGTATTAGCCTTAGGGTGAACCGAGGGTGACCAGCCATCCGAGTTTGCCTTGGACCGAATGGCTGCCTGCACAAGAGACTTACAGTGCTAACGCTGGGACAGTCCAGGCAAACCAGGATGGTTGGTCCATCTCGTTAGCTCTTCAGAGCTCCAAAATGAAAGGTGGATGTCTCCCTGGACTCCTCCTTTGCATACCCTCTCCTGCATTTTGTCGCCCCGTCCTATGAGACTGCCAACAGTTCTGCTCAGTTTCTCAGCTTCTCTGTCTCTGTCAGTTGGTCAGCTTCTCAATCTCTTAGCCACTGCTTATGAATTGGCAAATGCCTCAAGAGAGAAAGAGGCACAAAAATGTCAGGCTTATCCTCCTGTGTTTTCTTCTCTCCAGGATCTTCTCCAGGATCTTGAGACCTCACTGTCCTGAGGTCACTGTAATGCTTTCAAGTCGGTGTTTTATATATTTTTGTCCATTTTTCTAGTTGTTCTTGATGGAAGGTTTAGTCTGAAACTAGCTACTTCAACAGCATTAAAAGTACAAATTGGCTTCCATATTTTTAAAACTTTTAAAAATACTTCCTAAATACCTTCTAGAAAGATGGCAACAATCTTTGCTCATAGTTGCAGACAAGAAAGCCTGTTTCTTGGGGTGCCTGGGTGGCTCAGTCAGTTAAGCATCCAACTCTTGGTTTAAGCACACATCGCGATCTCACAGTGAGACTGATCCCTGCATTGGGCTCTGTGATCACAGTGTAGAACCTGCTTGGGATTCTCTCTCTTCCTCTCTCTCTGCCCTCCCCTGCTCTCTCTCTCTCTCAAAATAATAAGATTTAAAAAAAGAAGAAAACCTGTTTCTCCACATCTTGCTAACATCAGGTGTCACCAGCTATATCAAGGCACCTTATCTTTGACTCTTTACAATATGCTAGTTCTAGAGTGACATGGAGTTTTATTGTTTTATTTTTTTAATAGTTTATTTTCAAATTGGTTTCCATAATACACCCAGTGCTTCTCCCCACAAGTGCCCCCCACCATGATCATCACCCCCCCACCCTCCCTCCTCCTCCCCCTTCAGTCCATGGTTCGTTTTCAGTATTCAATAGTCTTTCATGATTGGTGGCC
>PJEM01011784.1:39878-51838 GCA_004023845.1 Helogale parvula | reverse complement strand
AAAAAAAAAAAAAAACCAAAGCTGAAAGGGCGTGCAATTGAAAGCGTGAGTGAATGAACGCAGTGGCAGGGTTCACCGCCCTCAGGTGGTCAGGGAAGGCTCCTCAGACCAGGTGGGCCTTGAACGTGGCCTTGAGGGGTCGTTATGATGGGAAGGAAGGTTCAGGGGAAGGGGTGTGAGCAGAGACGGAAGGGCAGGCACGCAGTGGTGTTGGGTCCAATGGGGAATCCCCAAGGCTAACTCCAGCAAAAGCTTGCCCCCAACAGGCGATGGGTCCTTAGAAAGAGAAGAGAAACTGGATCCCTTGAAGACCCCCAATCCCCCTGCAGACCCCCGGAGTTTACGGAGAGGGGAGGTCCAGCTCCCAGAAAGCCAGGAAGTGGGGTGCCCCTCTGAGGAATCCACCCTGCTCCCCACGGACGGACCCTTCGGCAGTCCCACAACCAGCTCACGGTTTGCCAGGCACAGCCCATGGCTTTCACACGAGCCCCAGGACATCTGGACCTTCTCTCCATCCTACAGATGGGGAAACGGAGGCCCAGAGAGGTTACGTCGCCTGCCCCAGTTGCACAGATTGAAGCCAGAGCTGCAGGAATCTGGCCCGTCTTCACTGACAGACTTCACTCCCTCTTAAGAAACCCTCATGAAATGAGTCAAGTGAGTCACTGCTGAGAATGTTGTGGCTGCACCCCCACAGGCACACTCTCCTCTCCTAAAATAGCAGCTCAGCCAGAGACAAGGATCCTAATTACAAGGCAGGCCTCAAACCGTGTGTGGTCACGACCCCGCAGACCCCTGGAGTCGGAAGATGAAGAGTATAGAGCGAGGAATTCCTTCGGAGATGCTTCTAAATTAAGCCATCTGAGGTCTGCCTCCGCCTGGAGGTAAGAAACCCTAGCGGCTTTGGCAGGAAGGCAGCTTTGCTGAATGGGGCTGAGTCACTCTAGGGTCCATGCAGGTAAATAAGTGGCGAGCGCCACGGCCTGCCAGCCGCCCCAGGAGCAGGGCAGGTGGGGGCAGTCTGCCCTGGCTGGCCAAGGCTCTGGTCCTGTTCGAACGGGCAGCATCGAGATAGCATTGGCCAAGTAGGGACTGGGCACCTTCACCATGCGGCACACGTGGGCTATGCCGGTGAGACGGGCCACGGACCTCGCAAGACAGCGTGGGAGACGGCCACTCAAAACACTACACGTGTTCAATGGCCGTTTAATCGGACTGTGAATGGGAGTTTAACTCCAGCTGGGGGCCAGGGAGGCCTTTCTAGAGACAATGAGGGGCTGAGCAGGGGAAGAGGAAGGGAGAACGTCCTAAAAGGTGGGAGCCTGCCAGGGCCCTGCAACGGGAAGAATTTGGACAAATCACAGGAGATGAGAGCAAATCAGTGTGGCTGGGAGTCGAGCTGGGGAGGGGCCTGAGCAGCCGTCACAGATCTCAAAAGAGATTAGTGCTCACCGCTGGTCCGAGGAACCCTAATCCCCTCCCGGATGATATCTTTTGACTCCCTGCAACCAAACAGGAATTAAAGATTCCCAGAGAGTCAGAAGAGACCTTAGACATCACGGAATCCAACGCCGGGGATGAAGGATCCGGGCGCCAAGGTGGGCAAGGCTTCCCCGGTTCTCGGCTCAGCTGGAGCCCAGCACCAGCCCGTCACCTTCTCCTGAGTCCACCCCCCACCCGCACCCCCACCCCTGACCCCGACTGGCCCCGGGGATCTAGATTCCTGGATTCCGTCTCTCTGCAGCAGAAGCATCGAGACGCTCTCCCGGTCCACTTTCTTCGAAGCAGCTTTTCACTTGATTCATACCCTTCATTGTGCCTTGGCCACTTTGTTGATGTTGCGCAAGACTTCATGATGCCTTCTTTGAGGCTCGTCCGTCCCTTCTTCTCTTCTTAGCATCTAGAGTCATCTGCTAGCTAATTACCTTTCACTCTTTACCGTTTATATAACTAGCACGAACAATTCCTTTGCCCTCTAAATTGTCTTTGATCTCATCTCAGTTTCGAGTTTTGAGTGCATTTATTTTTGTTCGTTTCTCTTTTCATCTAATTTCTATCAAATTTCCGTTTGGGTTTCTTCTTTGGTCTTTTAGTTATTTATAAGTGTGCTTTTTAAATTGCCAGGCAATTATATTAGTTACATTTGTGACTGATTTCTAACTTAATTTCTTTGATGCCAAGGTGATTTGTATGAATCAGACCCTTTGTGTTTGTTCAGTTTTTACTTTTTTGCTTCCTTGAAGAGCGTGATCTATTTTCAACAGAAAATCCTTGAGTGGAATGACGCGTTGCCATTACGGAGCAGGTGCCCACGAGATCCAGGCTGGGGGACAAGATGTGGCCATTTTCCTTTGTTTATCTACTTTGAGAATCCGACATATGCCAGACGAGGCACCAGGAGCCTGGAAGGACTTAGAAAGCCTCACTATCGTGGGACAAGGAAATAGTAATGAAAATAGAACCACACCACTAGTTATTCAATTAGAGTTGTGCTAAGCACTAAAATCACTACCAGATTTGTTTTTTTGTAACAGAATGCTTTTTAAGTAGTCTCTACACCCAACTCGAGGCTCGAACCCACAAGCCCGAGATCGAGAGTTGCACGCTCTACTAACGGAGCCCACCAGGCGCCCCAGAAGCACCAGATTTGTAAGAGCTTATAATACAGACAATCAAACTCCAGAGCCGGAGGAGGCTTCCTGAGGGGACGACATACAAGACAAGACTCAAAGTATAAGGCAGAGATGGGGCGGGGGTTAGAGTGGGGTTGCTCTCCCATGGCGATCAAAACTCAGGAAGAAGAAATGAACGGGGCCTTCAGGGAGAGATCTGAAGACCAGCAAACAGGAAACAAGCTCGAGCCCATGTTTGTAGTCAGGGAAGAAAGCCAATGCCATTTCCTGCCCATCCTGCTGGCAGTAACGGTAATAAGCCATTTCCTGCCCATCCCGCGGTGGTAACGGTAATAAGTCTGACGTCAGAAGTAGGAACTTTCATGGGCCACCAGCAAGGGTGCTGAGTGGCACAACCGTTGGAGGGGGCGTGGCATTACCTGGAAAGGTAGGGCTTGTGTGCACCCTACGAACCGGACTTCGTGTTTAGAAACGTTCAAAAACGCCCACCAAGAGATGCGTACGAGAACCCTCACTGTAACAGGGTAAGAAGTATTAGAAACAGCTGCACGTCCATCAGTGGGAACTGGGTAAACCAAAGCCGGTCAGTTCACACAGCGGAATGCTCTGCCTCAGTTAACGGGAACACGCCCAGAGTGGCCCTGTCCAACATGGCGGCCACGAGCTATTTAAAGCTGAAATAACTAGAACGAAATGAGATGAACCACGCAGCCCCTTTGTCGTACTAAAGCCCATTGCAAGTGCTCCATGAACCCACGTGGCCAGCGGCCACCGATGACAACACGTCCATCGTCACAGAAAGTTCTATGGGACAACGCCGCTCTAGGTCTGTCTGAGTCAACACGTATAAATCTCGAAAACAATGTTGCAGGGGACAGAGAGTTTAATGGAACAGAATGGAACATGCGTGTGATGCCATTTACATGGAAGATTTAAAAAATTTTTTAACATTTATTTATATTTGAGAAAGAGAGAGAGCAAGAGTGGAAGAGGGGCAGAGAATGAGAATCCCAAGCAGGCTCTGAGCTGTCAGCACAGAGCCCGATGCAGGGCTCGAACCCACGAACAGTGAGATCATGACCTGAGCTGAAATCAAGAGTCAGATGCTCAGCTGACTGAGCCGCCCGGACGCCGCTCTCTGAAAGACTGAAAACCTGCCACGAGCCCCTGTGCCGTGCAGGTGCGTGTGTGAAGCAGAGCTGGAGGAAAGAAGAAGCTGGGGAGGCGTGCGGAGCACCGCCTTTGGGAGGGTCGCGACTGGGGTCAGCGCAGGGGGCTGAGAGAGCGCCAGTTTTTTCTGAAAAAAATTCTTGCCTTTTCCTCTTTTTAACATGAAAACTCAAGGAGGCCTTTCAAAATTGTGTTTTGGAGAAGTAACTCGGGGGCGAGGGACGAAGGCTCGCGGGGGCTCCTCCCTCCACACACAGCTGGGCCAGAGTGACTCCGTTTTATGAGATTTATCTGCCAGAGATTTGTATGTATGATTCCATTTGAATCGTGAGTTGTGCGGCCAGACCGAGCTTCCCAGACAGTGGTTTGTGACCGTGGCTCGTGCGGACTTTCCCCGCGTTAGACTTATCCCGCCCCCCAGGCAGAGTCATCTGGGTGCCTCTAAGAAGAGGTCCAGGACCCAAGGAGGAAAGATGTGGTCATTTTGCCTGGTGACACCAGCCTTCGCCGGCTGGGCCAGCTTTGATCCACATGCCAAAGAGAGTGAGGGGCGTTTTGCCTTCTGTCTTTCCCCATCTCCTCTCTGTCGTCTCCCTCCGAGCGAGGCCTCTGTTGCACAGGACTCTTTACGGCAGAGAGAGAGGCCCTGCTGTCCTTCTTGAGGCCACACCAGTGGCCCGTGGAGGGCACTGCATGTGCACAGAGGGCCGGGAGGGACTAACCCGCCGCTGGGCCGGCGCGCTGCCTCGGGCCGGCCCTCGACACGGCCCTATGGAAAGGCGCGCTGGCCCGGCTGACCCTCCGGTCCCCTCTCATCAGCCACACAGTCACCCCCCAGCTAGACGCCAAGCCCTCCAGGGCCAAGTCTCAGGGCCAAGAAGGGAAAAGGCAGGACTTGAGAAAAAAAGTGCCAGATTAAAAAAATAATAATAATAAAAATCTGCTGAAGAGCTAAAAAAGATGGCTATAGAAATCTTAGTTAAGTTTCGGTGAGGGGATTGGGTTTTTGCTGTTTGTTTTTTTTTTTTTTTAAGTGACAGCCACTCAGGAGACCGGGAGAGAGAGAGGCTTTACTTTAAAAGATTGAGGGGCTGTCTCCTCTAATGAGGGGTACTTGAAAATTATGGATCAGTCCCAGGTCAGTAATTTCTGTCAAGTTCAGGGCAGCTGGAGGTCAGAGGCCCCGGTAGACACACATCCGTGTGTTCCAGACCTCGGCGGCGCAAGGCCGAGCCCCAAACTCGGATGGAGACAGTGCGTAGCTTAGGTAATTAACGAGGGTGACAGTCTCTCCGGAGACATCTGGTCCCCTACGTTGTTATCCTGCTACCGGCTCTGATTGCTCCGTGGTCCAAAAATAGAGCAAGGACACAGGGCCTGACCCTCCCTGCTGACACATGCTGCGTTCTCAAAGAACATCCGAGCTCAGGCTTACGCAACAAACTTCCTGCCTCCCCGGAAGGTCTAACGTGGCACCTGGAGGAATCCATGTGAGGGGAGGGGGTCCTGGCGGTGGGGACGGCGGGATCCAGGTCTTGGTCCACTGGCCCTGGGGCTCTCTGAGACTTCCCGGGGCGACGGAAAGACCCGTGTGTGTGCCTTTGAGAAGGGGAATCGACCTGCATCTTCCAGAAGTCATGCCAGCACCCCCGGAGCCCAAGGAGCTGCTAAGGATGTCAATGGCTGCGACCGAAGTTGAACAACGGGTCGTTTTGCTGGACGCTGGTGGACAAGTAACAAGGTGACACCACGGTGGTGGGCGCTCGGCCGAACTCTCCCCAGGGCCTCCGGGTCAGCTCCCACCTCCGCTTCTGCAGCTTCTAAGTCTCACAGGCTTCAGGGAAGTCAGAGTCTCGGCGGATCCTCCAGGGGAACTGAGAACACACCAGACCCCCCTTCGCATCTGAAGCCACTTCATGGCCGCCGTGATCGCCCTCCAGCCTCCGAAGGCTGTATCTGGGCAACAACACTCATCTGACTCGAGGTGCTACTCTGAGGTTTCAAGTGGCCTCATCTTTTTTTTTTTTTGAAAGAACTTTATTGAGCTATGATTCCCGTGTCGTCAGGCTCACCCACTTAAGGTATAAATCAATGCCTTCAGGCATATTCATAGGCTTGTACCTTTCCCGCCCCCAAGAGAATCCCTCTTCCACCGGGGAGACGTCACCCCCTGAACTCCTGGCAGTTGTCTCTCTCCGTCTGTATGGATTTGCCTGGACACTTCCTAGAAACGGACGCCCACGGGGCATGGGACTTTGTGACCGACCTCTTTCCCTTTGCATAATGTTTCCAAGGTTCCTCCACGCTGTGGCGGGTGTCAGGACGTAATTCTTTCGTTGGGTGGAATGATGTTGTGTTGCGTTCATCCATCGGGTATGGACGGACGCTTGGGTTGTTTCCACTCTGGGGCCAGAGTGGAACGCCGCTGTGAACACGCATGTACGCCTTGTTACGTGGACGCGCTTTCTCATCTCTTGGTGAGCTAACTGGCAGTGGAATCGCTGGGTGGCACGTGGGGACTCTGCCCCTGGGCTTTCCAAAGCGGCGGCACCATCTTTAATTCTCACTAGCAACACGGGAGCTTTCTAATTTCTCCACATCTTCACCAGCACTTGTTACTGTTTCTTTCTTTCTGTTTTATTGTAACTGCCCCAGTCATGGGAGCCAAGCTGTGTCCCAGTGAGGTCCGATTTACATTTCCCTGATGGCTCACGATGTCGGGCGTCCTTCATGTGCTTATTACCCATCTGCTATTTTTGGAGGAACATCTATACAGTCCTTTGCCCATTTAAAATCATAATAAGACACCTGGTGGCTCAGTCGGTTGAGCATCCGACTTCGGCTCAGGTCACCATCCTGCTCGTCCATTTGAGCCCCGCGTCGGGCTCTGTGCTGACAGTTCAGAGCCCGGAGCCTGCTTCGGGTTCTGTGTCTCCCTCTCTCTCTGCCCCTCCCCTGCTCACGTTCTTTCTCTCTCTCTCTCAAAAATAAATTTAAAAATTAAAAAAAATTTTTTGACTAGACTATTTATCTTTTCATTACCAAGTTGTAAGTGGCATATTTATATTCATAGATACAAGCCCTGTATCCGAGGTAGGATTTGCAAATATTTATTCCTTTTCTGTGGGTTGTCTTTTTCACTGAGTATCATTTTGAACCAACAAAGTTGACCACTGTGATGATATCCTGGTGGTGTCCAATTTGTCTGTTTTCCTGTAGTGGGTTACAGTTCATCTCCGCCTGTATATGTACCCTAGCAGCGAAGAAAGAGGAAGGCTTTCGGACATTCCGCAGTTAGTTCACGGCCACGCGAAGGCAGGGACGGTGAGCCGGCTTCGTTTCGCAAATCACGTCAGCTCAGACCGAAGGCGGCTGCTCCGTTATACAATATCCTCGGCGGGACCGAGGCTCGTGTAAAAGCGTGCAGGGATCAGTTGGCAGGGTCTGCGCTGGGCACACGCGGGGAAGGGTGCCACTCAGAGGGTGCTCTGAGAGATGACAAGAGTCGCCTCTGCTGGGGACGAATGAAGACTCGGAATCCACAGGACGAGACAGCCATGTGCTCACCTGCCCGTAACTCTGTCTCCCTTTCCAGGTCCCTGTGGGTCTCCCTCACCTGGGTTGGCCAGTGGGTCCGTGAGCGAGGGGGGAGCACAGAGACGGAAAGGGACGGGTAGGGAAGCCAGCAGGAGGCGGCACGGACTCCCGGAGGGGCGGCCCCAGAGCAGCACAGGCACAGAACACGGTGGGGACTCACCAGTGCCACCATGGTCACATCGGGACAATGATGGCTGCCACTTTTTTTATTTTAGTGGTTCTGCTTTTAAAAACCATGAAATCCTTGAGTAGGCTGCCAAGCCACAGGGGGAAGCTTGCGGGCCATGGCTTTCCACGAGCTCGTAGGAGAGGAGCGAGTTCCTCCCGATGAACCCTCACATGTGGCCCGAGGACCGTCCCCTGCGGCGAGGCCGGCTCCCATCCTCCTCCTGCCCGGCACGTCTGGCCGCGGGAGTCGGCCCGTCTCGGGAGCCTTCGTCCGCAGCCCCCCGGCCCCCGGTCGTCTCGGCTTCCCTTTGAAACGGCTCAGCCCCCGAAGGATGTCACACTGGAGCTGTCCTGGGGGAGCCAGATGCCAGGCAGGGGGAGAAGGGCCCTTCCTGGTCCCCGTCTCCACCCCGGAGCCCTCATCCGGCGTGCGGGCGTGCACACACACACGCACACACACGCACACGCACACCCCAGGATGCAAATGATAACCGCAGAGCCATCACTTGTGAAGCTTGACAGAAAATAATGAGAAACACTAAATCTTTTATAAGGTCAACACTCGCCTTAGCCAAGCAGCTGTCAAACAAGAAAAGAATTTAGCGCCGGAGCCACGAAACTTCCATCGGCTCATTAAGCCCAACAGGGCCCGGCCTGGCGTGGCGGAGCAGACGCGGGGCCTTCCGTTTTGTGTCAGTAATTTGCGGCGGAACAGGCAGGAAGAAACACCAGCGCCAAAGGGGCCTGGGGGGCGGCTGGGGAATCGTTAGCGCGCCAGGAGCGGCCCCGGTTCCTAATTGGAAGCATTGGGCATTATCAACCGAGGATTTGCCTCCGCTCCCTGACAGCTAGTGGGCCCAAAATGATCGCCCACTTGTCAGTGTAAAAGACCATTAAAAACAAGCCATTTTGATTTAATTGGAGGCGGTGCACCGTGGGGCCAGGTGAGGAGGCTCGTCAGCCCCGCTCACCCAGGCTGCCGCCGCTCTCCCTCCGTGACGGGGCCTGGAGGGGGACAGCGGGGGGGAGGCGGCTGCGGGCGCCTCCCAGAATCTTCGCCTTTCAAAAACGGTCGGAGGAAGGAGTGAATGGGAGACAGGACGAGCCTTCACAGCCGAGGCGACGAGGGCTGTTTTCAGTGGGGTTGTCAACAAACGCCGTGACAGGAGGAGCTGCGGGGGAGGGGCCCCCTTTTCTTTTCAGAGCCCAGATGATGGGAGTCTGCCCAGTGCTGTTCTCGGGGGAGGTGGCCGTGGGGCGTCCAGCCGCCAACGGGAGATGGGAGGTTCCGTCGGGTGGCTGCTTAGCCCGTTAGGCTCTCAGAAACCGCCAAGGGTACGGTCTGGATGGTCACCGCAGACCCATCTTGAAGTTCAAGTAAGAGGCAAGTGGGGACCTAGGTGAGGAGGCGTGTTGCTGAGACCCTTGGAGGAGTCTGTGAGCGGCCACTTTCGGGAGGCCATGGGGCTGCACCTGGCAGAAAATTCGACATTATCTCCATCAGAAGAGGCCACTGGCTATAAATATTAATGCACACTCACAGTGGGCTGTCCCACCAGGGTGGGGGCCTCCAAGCACGGGGGCCTCCGTCTGTGTGTAGTTTCTGAGTCAGAGTGTAGACTCCCCGGTGCCAGGGACTGTATGCTGTGCATGTTGATGCCTGGGATGAACGCCATGGGTACTTGATAAATATTAATTGGCGCTTGCAGATCTCAGTGAGGTCTACAGATCTGTGTATGAATCTCACCCCCGTCCCACAAGCAGTGACCTCATTTGCTGCCTACCGCTCCTCCGACAAGACAACAGCTGGAGGAGCACGAGGCACTGGGGGGGCATCTTGGGGACAGCGTGGGGAGACACACCAGCCGATCCCCCCGTAACCCTCTGCTGTGCATTCTGATGAAGGATCGGGCCAGGAGGAGACACCAGATCCCCAGTGAGCATCAAACTCCAGAGCTCCAAATTTTGCTGCTGATTTTAGACAATGGGGATTCCTTAATTACTTTCTCTGGAAATTTACCTGACAGTGCTTTCTCAGGTAGCGCAAGGTGGTTATCCGGGCTCGCGGTTCCTCGGTTGACAGAGTCTTTGATTTTGTGCTTGGTTGCAAATTAAGTCCTTTGCTGGGCCGTCCGTACAGTGTCCATCAGAGCCTTATCGCTTATTCATAGAGGCTGTTGAACAACTCCTGTGTTTCTGCCAGGGAAACTGGGGACACACTCAGATGTTGGGTGTCCACGGCCCATTGGGTTGGGGTGAGGTCTTGTGTCTTTCTCCTTTTCCCTTATTGGAATGATGAGCAGGGGGAATTTTTGGGGGTAACTCTTAAGAAGAAACAGAACCTTTCTGTGGTGGATGAGGCTGATCCTGTCCGTTCACAAATAGGAATTAGAGTTAAGTGTCCTCAGCCAGACAGTGAGGATGTTATGCCATATTCTGGACCCTGTTCTGGGGAAATGGCAACAAACAGGAGACTTCAAGGGTCTTACGATAACTCAGCTGCTAGGGGCACCCCACAGACACTGAACAAATCTTGGCTAGATGGCTAAGTAGATGAATAGATGGATGGATGGATGGATGGATGGGTGGTTAGGCAGATGGATGGATGGGTGGATGGATGGATGTGTGGATGGATGGACAGATGGACAGATGGATAGGTAGATGATGGATGGGTGGACGAATGGCTTAATGGATGGATGGGCGGACGGATGGATGGATGGATGGATGGATGGATGGACAGATGGATGGATGAACAGATGGATGAGTGGATGGATGGATGGGTAGACAAATGGCTGGCTGGCTGGCTGGCTGGCAGGATGGATGAAGAGATGGATAGATGGACACATGGATGGACTAATGGCTGAATGGATGGATGGATGGATGGATGGATGGACGAACAGATAGATGGGTGGACAAATGGATGGATGGACAGACGGACAGACAGATGCATGGATGGATGGATTCGGAGCCCAAAATAAGGTAACTGAGCCATTAGAAATGCATCTGAGATGCAGGCATTCTAAAGATTCTCTCCATCTGCTTCGCCAAGTAGAAAAGTGACTTATTTTTTCAATGTTTGTACCTTGTCTCCTTCCAAGTGATTTCCAGGGGCCTAATGAATTAATTGTGCATGATGTAAAATAAGGTATTCAAGAGTTGTATAAAGCAGAGATTTCTGAAGAAAACATACAGTCCTTCCCTCCACCCCATGGGGGCCTTGCCAAGCCCCTGGCTCAGTGCCTGGCACACAGAGTAAGCACTCAAGACACAGTGGCTGCTGCTGTTATTACCATTATTAGCAGTCTACAAAGCTGACTGCAGGGTTTTCCTGAAATTGAGCCCACGCAGGGCACCGTCACATCAACTCTTGGGTTAAAGGACTCAAGTGACACTGATGGACGTCTGCAACCCCAGCCTCTCACAAATATGGAGAAAGGCAGTTTGAGTTGACAAGGGAGGGCAAAGGAGGTGGGGGAGGCGCCTTCTGCAAGCCAGGGACGGTCCCACCAGAACCCAGCCGGGCTGGCATCCTGATCTCAGACGTGCAGTCGTCAGAACTAAGAGAAACAAATGTCTGCTATTTAAGCCAACCAGGCTATGGTATTTTGTTCTAGCAGCCTGAGCAGATTAAGACAGAAGTTCATAATCCTCAGGGCTGTTTAATAGACGAGAGCCTGCCTCCCGCCGGCATGTTTCCTTTGGAAGGCCCCAGCAAGCTTTGCAGCAGACATACGGAAGCGCACCCACAAGCCCTCATAGACACAGGCTTTAAACATCCCTGTGTGGAGCAGGTGACATGGGTCCGGGCAACTTCAGGACCTGCTTGCTGAAAATCAGGCTTGGACGCTACCCCAAACCCACTAGACGGGCTCCCGGGCAGAGCCCTGGAATCTGCATTACGAAGCTCTCCTCAGAGATACCCCAGACACAGCCAAGTTTGAGACCTGCGTGTCCACAGGACAGGATGCCAAAGCCCCGTCCAGCACGAGGTTGTGTTGTCCGTGCCCAGCCTGTGGCCGAGCCCATGCCCAGCGCTTCACACGCAGGACTGCATTGCCCTCCGCCACTATGCCCACTTTCCAGGGGCGGGAGTGGGGGCCGGCACAAGGCTGGGGAGCTTGAGGCTCAGCTCTCCCGCCAAGCCTCACCCCTTTTCACGAGGCAAGCCAGCGATCAATGGCCTCTTTCCTTTTTGGCCTTGGGGCCAAACTGTGGTTTAAAAGATGCTCAGGGGCTTTATCAAGGTCTAACGGCTTTCAGGGCGGTGGGAAGTTTTGTTTATTGTGAGAGCTTAAATCAGCCGGAGCAGGGCTCTGGCCACGACCCTCTGGACACCTATAAAACCCGAGTTCTGAGAGTTCTCCTCACTCTCCTTCCCGGGTCCTGCCGTTA
>PJEM01011784.1:9151-39778 GCA_004023845.1 Helogale parvula | reverse complement strand
CCTGGGGCGCCTGACTTCAGGCCTCCACGCCTCGGTCCCCTCACCTCTGAGACAGCACAGCTCTCCTCGAGCCATGGGAGTGTTCACAGTCGCTGCCTCAAAGGAACTTCTTGGACGCACTTCCCTCTGCCGGCCCAGCCTCTGGACTCGGGCCACACTACCCGCCTTCTTTTGCGCGATCTAATGCAACATTGCCTGGGACCTCTTTGAGGAGATGAAGGGAAGAAGCCAGAAAACACCCCATCCTCTTAACTTCCCCCACTACATGCTCTCTGACGCCCATGGACTTTGCATCCCGGAGGGACATCAGGGCGGTGGTGGGGGGGGGGGGTGGGCCCATGTTTATTTGCTTGCAGCTTTTAGATGCAAAGATGCCAGCCTCTTGGTTCATCTTGCCCGTACTTTTCACAGAGCTCAGTTTGGATGAATCCTGAGTTTACCCAGGCAAATCACCGAACACTGTGTATTGCTGGAACCTTCTGCTGGCCACATGCTAGACCGCTTTGGATCCCATCATGGTGATGTGTGGGTGCCCGGTGACAGAGACTGAGGTGTGGGGACACTTGGAAATGAGGCACTCAGAGATTAGCTCCAACTCCTGCTCAAGCTGGGAGATTCTCTCTAGATCACCAGAAATTGTTCTCTTGGGGATGAGCTGGAAGAAGAAATTGGAGACCCCTAGGGTCCATCGACTCCCCAAATTCAAGGTGAGATTCTAGCTATCCCTAGAGGTTAGACATCTATACATAATGCCAAGACACTCAGTCTTGTTGGCTTCCTGGTTGACTTTCTTTTTTATTTAATGTTTATTTTTAGAGAGAGAGAGATGAAGTGCAAGTGGAGGAGGGGGAGAGAGAGAGAGGGAGACACAGAATCAGAAGCAGCTCCAGGCTCTCAGCTGTCAGCACAGAGCCCGATGCGGGGCTCAAACCCACGAGCCTGGAGAACTGAGCCAAAGTCGGACGCTTAACCGACTGTGCCACCCAGGCGCCCCTAGTTGACGTTCAACACAAGAATGGAGATGTTTTCCCCCCTTGGGGGAGAGGAGCTTCTGTAGTGAACTCATAGTCCCCAGGCACCAGAAGTGTTAAGGGGTCGGTTGGGCTGGGGTCCCCAGGTTGCAGGGCTAGTCCAGTTAGAAGTGCCAGCTCCCACTTCCCCGGGGCCCAACATGGACACTTGATGTCTCCCTCTGTGACCCGGGCACCCAGACTCGTCCTGCTGCTCCAGAAACTTTGCTGCTGTCTCCCCCCACCCCCAGCCCTTTCCTCTTGTCCCCTGTCCCCTGAGCCTTCAGCTCTGGCTCTCTGTCACCTGCCAGCATTGAGCAGGAATGTCACCTATGAGCAGGTGCCTAAAAGTCCTGTCCCTCCCAGGTGCCGGATTATGTGAAACCAACTAGACCTCCGCTTTCATCTCTCTGGCGAGTCAGCTCTTCTGCATACTGATCCGATGTATAATGGGGGCCCCTGTATTTAGGCAAGAAATGTCAGCTGCATCGGGACCTCTGAATCATTCTTCCTATCTCCCTGTTTCCGCGTGTGACACATTCCATCCCTGCGCCCGGTGCCCTACGCGGCAACAGGGAGTGATTCTTATTCCAAAGCAACGGAGCGACAGGATTCTTAAAATACATCCTTGGTGCAGGGGCCTCAGGGAGGGGCAGCGGATCTGGCGTCTGCGCTTCCTGGGTCTGGAAGGAGGGACTTTGGGGCTGGACACACCTGACCAGAGAAGGGCTCATCTTTGGTTATAGCCCTTTGGAGCCCTTTGGAGAGGCGGTGGCAGCCGGCTGGACGGGCTTGGAGCCCGCTCCGGGGGTTTAACAGAGAGTTAACTTTCCAGCCGGCTATGATTTGTAAGGGAGCTTAAAGGTGGGAAAGAAAATCCTTTTCTTAGATTCAGCAGCTTTCACTAATCAGCTGCATCTCTGGGTGTCACTGCTTGGCTGACTGCTGATTTTTTTCCTGCCGTCTCCGGTTCTATTAGGGAGCTGGGGGCCCAGGAGACCCGAGGCAAGGTTAGTCTTCCACAAAGAGAGGAGTCTGATCCCAGCATTCAGAGCACAAGGGCTTGTAAATCAAACTGTTAGCTTAATAGCTTGGGCCATTATTCTAAAGCAGTCGGGCTGAAACCAAAAGCCAAATGAAAATATAGTCAATTTGTTCATACTTTAGTGACTGAATGACTATGTAATGTCGGGGGTATCGGCACTGTGGGAGAAAGACGGGTCCGTCTGGGAGAGGCGCGGTGTTCACCGTGAAGGGTGACCTTGAGGTGCTTGGGCAAACCTCCCTCTAAAATGAGTTTGGGATCTCCAATTATGTAACATGGATTTGGCCACAGAGAGCCGCCGTCACTGCTGGGGCAGGGGGGAGGGCGGAGAGCTGGCCTCTGGCCCCTGCCCTTGATGGACACCCAGTGTGGAAAACCAGCCGTGGCCAGCAGCACCGAGCGCTTGTGGGTCCAAAAAGTACTGGGCTGAAGGGTGCTTGAGCCCTGGGGACAGGCACCCGCGGAAAGATGTCCCCCTCCTTCAGACACGTTAAAAAAATAGCCTTATTGGTTTTGTAAATGTCATGTACTCACTGTAAAAATTTCAAACAATGCAGAAAAGAGCATCAGAGAAAGTAGAACTCGGCCTCACACCCCCCAGAGGTCACCGCCGCTGCCACGTTGGACACCTGACCTTGAGCTCAGACCCCTGCGCAGACGTGTGGGCGCCGATATCCCAGTGACAGCACACAGCACAGGTTCTTTCCCCGGGAAGGTGTTGGAAGGTCAGTAAGTAGACTACCGTTAGAGTTTCAGTGGCTGTGTAATATTTCGCAGCGTTATAGATCATCTCTGCCATATCCATATAGGGTCCCTTAACCCGCATCACATCCGCCCCCTGGCAGGCTCTCACCGCTGGCGGTGGGGCCGCCGTAAACACTTGGGCGGCTCACCGCGGACATTTGTCTTCAGGCCGTTATCTCTGGCAATCTTTGTAAGGAAGGATAAACCGTCTGCTTTTCTTGGCTTAGTGTCAGGTGACCCTTAGATGCGCCGTTCAGACCGGGTCACTTTTGAGAGCAGAAGGTGGCACTATTGATAATGCCAACCCCCGACAGGTAGACCAGGGTGCGTGGCCCCTTCCCCGGGAAAACCTGAGCAGTCTCCTGCCAGGAGCAGGTGAACAGGATTGTGCTGGCGGGTGTATGGTTATGCAGATTGTCCCCACTGCCACCCCCTCCCCTCCCCCCCGCCCTGGGGCTGCCCGCTGAGGTTGGGGTCTCTCCGTGCTGCAAACCCCGGACGCTGGCCACAGGGAGCTGCTCCAGACTTCCCCCACCTAGCTGCCCACCTCTCGGTCCGTCTGTCCCCCTCACCCTCACCGGCCACCCACAGCCGCAGTGTAACAGGGTCCAACACAAAGGTGCTTGCCAAGGTTTGGGAATGAATGAATGAGTGAATGAATGAATGATCAGCAGGACCACCCCTCAGGCCAGACGCCATTTATTGGCACCTTAACAGGGTCCAGGTGCCCCGCTATTGTATCCCTGTGCTCTGATCCAATCTGTCAGCCCCTTTCTCAGAAGGAATGGGGACTCGGACAGGGTGACAGTGTGTGGCGGGTTCGCCATGCGGCCCAGGCGTGTCTGACCCTGCGTCCTGTGCACACGCAGACACGGCACCGGGGCCCCTCCCCCTTCCCCACGGGCCGCCCCCGGCGCGTTGGTCAAGGGCAGGGGCCCCACTGCCGGCAGGCACGGAGGGCGCTGGCCCCAGCGGTCCCTCCACTCGGGGAGGGAGGGCGATGAGTTCACGTCTCCTCCCCCCAAAATGGAAACCCGAGGAAGGGGCTGAGCTGTTTCCCCTGACGGTTCACTCTGGGCTTAGGGGTCTGCCGCCTCCAAGGGCTACCAAGCCCCCGCCCACACCACGCTCTGAGCAGCGAATCTGGGATCGTGAGGCTCAGGCTGGAAGGACGGGCTGCCTCCTAGGGGCACCTGGGGGCTCAGCCGGTTAAGCGTGCGACTTCGGCTCAGATCATGTCTGGGGTCCATGGGTTCAAGCCCCGTGTCGGGCTCTGTGCTGATGGTGTAGAGTCTGCTTGGGATTCTCTCTCTCTCTCTCTCTCTCTCTCTCTCTCTCTTACCCCCCCCCGTCCCTCCCTCACTCACACTTTCTCTCTCAAAATAAATAAACTTAAAAAAAAAAAAGAATAGTGCTACCCTTCATTTTCAGATGAGGAAACCGAGGCCCAGAGAGCCTCTGGGCCGGCTGGTGGCACCGTATAAATGTCCTGGGCACCTGCCAGCTGTGGCCTGACCCTCTCTCTGGGCCCTGGCCATCCACGGCAATTGCTGGCGGCCCAGACCAGAGAGGTCCGGCGGCTGACAACGATGCCCACCAGCGGGTCTTCTCCTGTCCCTGCTCCCTCGGGGGCTCCCCAGGCTGCTCGGTGCCCCCGTGGGGCACCAGGGTGGGGGGTGGGGTCTCCGGGGACCCGCTGCCGGGGGCGGCCGCGCCGGTGCAGGAAGCCAGCTCGCTCGGCGTTGACCCGGCCGGGGAGCGGCCGCGCGCCCCTGCCTGCCGCGTTTCCGTGTGAAAGGTGTTTAATTACTTCTGACAGGGTTCAGCGGCGACATCTGTTCGCAAGCGGGGAGAGTCCATTTAGGTTATCCATCACTGTGACAGGTTCAACTTTTTTGGAAGCGCTTTTCCCTTTCATAATGGGGCTGGGGTGGGGAGGGGCGCGGTGGCTCGGCACAGACAGAGGGACAAAGACCCTCCTGGGGCCTCGCGCAGGACGCCGTGGAGCCCCCTCGCCCCCGCCCCTCCTCGCCGGCCCTCCCGAGCCCTGGCCCGTTGGCCGGGGCAGCCAGGGAGGGGGGCGCCGGGACGTTCAGGTGGGGAGGGGGCCTTCATCAGGTCCCCACAAGGCTTTTTAATTCTTTGGCCATTCTGGGCTGCCCGGTCACTCCATTCATTCATTCATTCATTCATTCATTCATTCATTCGTCTGCTCCTTCATTCTTTCCACGTTTACTGACCACTCACTGGGTACAGGGCTCTGGGGACGTGGTGGGGGTCACAACAGGCATGGCCCTTGGGGGCTCACATTTTTCTGAGGGAAGATGGACAACTAATTGCCCGATTAGCTAATTAATTGTGATGAGGACACGTACCGTGAAGGGGAGGAAGGGGCCCTGCCTCGCTCGAGAGGCACCTGCAGGCGTGTGGCCAGAGTGAGGGAGGGATTCTCAGGAGGCCGGGGGCTCTTTCTAACAGGGCAAGTTCCTTTGTCCTTCTGGGTCTCAGTTTCCACATCAGTGGAATGGGGACATCCTTTCTATGAGATACTTTTCGTGGGAGGTATTTTCCCAGAGGAGGTGGGTTTCCAGTGTTGCATCCATAAAGGCATCACTTTGGGGGGTGGCGGTGCCCAGGGTCTCTGCTGGGCTGTCCGGGGTGCCACCCAAGGCCGAGCCCTGCCCTGAGAGTCCTGCAGAGGAACTTCGGAACCCCATGACATTCCCGAGAAGACGGCAGGCACCCTGTGCATGCTGGGGCTTGCATTTTTGTTCTTCCTCATTGTTCCTAAGACGCAGTGGGCCCGACAGGCCAGGGGCAGGACAGCCCACCTCTGTGCTGCCGGGAGGAGGAGTGGGGGGGCACTCGCTCTGCAGACGAGGCGAACGAATCCGCGAGCGTGACCGAGCAGGATGCCCGGCCCCGGGGCCAAGGGTAGCGTACAGGCTGCCTCCTGTCGTGCCCGACCTGTTTCACGGCCACGGTCTACAACGGAGGGACGGTGCAGGCCAGTCCCCTCTCTTGAAAACAGAAACTCGTTCCTTCACTTCCGCACTTGCGCTCCCCCCTCCCGGGGCCAGGCGCCGCGGGGGCCCTGGCGTGTGACACCGGCTCCCAAGGCAGGAGCATCTCAGGGAGGGGCTGGGGTGGAGGCCCCTTCCTCGCTGCGCTGGCCAAGACCACCCGAGTCCTCCCTTCGTCCACGGCCTCCGAGGCTACAGGCAGATTCCAAACCGGAGCCGAGAGGCTAGGGGTTGACGCTGCCGCGTGATGTGTGTGTGGGGAGTGATCTCGTGCCAGTGGAGCCTTGGGTCCCCGTCCCTCCCTGGGCACCATCCCAGGGCAAATCAGAGAGAAAATCAGAGCAGCCAGAGCAAAGGAGGAAAGACAACAGAAGGAGGGGCCGGGAAGGGGGCTGTGGAGAAAGGGGGAGGGGGAGAAACGTGGTGAGAGAGGCAGGAAATTGGGGGAGACAGGAAAACCAGAGCGGAGCCGTGCGACCAGCCCAGGCTCAGCGCCTCCCGCTCGGCGCCCGGTCAAGTTCACGTCCGGGGCCGAGTGGGCTGACGGGCGGCGGGGCGGGTGGCCACTGACATGTGCTGATGGCGGCCGCTCAGGCAGGATGCAAGAAGCCGCGTCGGGAGGCAGGCCGGCGTCTCCGCAGAAGTCCACACCTGTTCATCGGCATTAGGCTCAGGAAGGCACTGGCCCCTTCATTGTCTAAATTGCAGTTTAACTCGATACCGCGGGTGGGCCGGGCTGGCCAGGAACGCTGCTTTGTCCAGCTGTCTTCCTGGGGCCACGCGTGTCCCTGTGGCTCCCCGGAAAGGCTCGCGGGGCCCGAGCTGGGCACGGCCCGCAGCTCCCCCTGCCGCTTGGAAGCTGCGGTCCCCAAATCTCCTCTGGACCATGCCCCCGGCCCTCACCTCGCTCTTCTCCTGCTAAAGGTCTCTGAGATGAAGCCCCCTCTGGGTGTGACGGGGCCGCACGGTGGGTGCTAGATCATTCTGGGTGCGCGTCATCCCCTACGTCAGCCCCCAGCGGACCTTTGCCCCCCTCTCCCCAGGGAGGCCACCCTGCAAGGGGGTTTAGCAGCGATGGCGAGTCCCCAGTGCAGGATGTGTTGCATCGATGACCCCACCGGTGGAGGGGGGTTTGGACTGGACAGGGTCCAGTGTGGTGGACAGATGCCCAGGCTGTGTGGTCAGACAGCCCAGGCCCGGCGCAAGGCGACCGGTTAAGTCCGCGTCGGCCGTGCTCCCTGTCGGCTGGCCCCACTTCGACCAGCGTGGAGAAGCGGGGAGACGACGTGAGATGAGGTAACCATAACATGTATTGCTGTTTGGGCGCCTGGGCGGCTCCGTCGGTTAAGCGTCCAGCCCTTGATTTTAGCTCAGGTCATGATCTCACGGTTCTTGGGCTCGGTCCCTGAGTCAGGCTCTGCGCTGACCGTGCAGAACCTGCTTGGGATTCTCTCTCTCCCTCTCTCTCTGCCCCTCCCCTGCTCTCACAAACACACTCTCGAAATAATAAGCTTAAAAAATTAAAAGATATATATACACATAATAGTTGCTGTTATTTTACCAACCAGCGGTTAGAAGCCCCCAGAGGCTCACTGCCTAGAAGCAGGTGAGGACCCGGCAAAGTGAGAGGCATCTGCCCTCGGTGTGGGAAGGGGCAGGCGGAGGCGAGACTGACCTTCTGGAAGTGAGGCAGATGCCAGAGGGCGTCCAGTTTCACAGGCGGCTGGTTCTTTCTAAGATGACTGCTGCGGGTCTCATACAGCTTCCCCAGGATCACCTGCAGGCCGTGGAGACGCGGAGGTGGGTAGGCGCCCGGAGGAGCCGGGCCGTGGGGGAGGGGGTGAGGACGGAGGACAGGGCTTCCTGGTGCGGCAGCCCCCTGGCTCACGGTCCCCTGGGTCTGATTTCACAGCCCCCGCTCTGCTCGGTGGACTGAGGGACTGCGGGGGGCCACAGCCGTGCTGTCCTGATTTTCCTCGTCGGCCCTAGAACTGGGGGCTTGTTTCGTGTGGAAGTAGTCTTCCAGGGACCTGCTAGGGCTTGAGTTTTAGGGATCCTCATTGGACAGGGCTTTGGAGGGGCCCTATTCATGGGCTGTTTCTCTAAAACTTGTTATAGTAATATGTTTTTGTGTGCTTTTTCTTTTCTTTCTTTTTAAAAAAATGTTTAAATGTTTTTTATTTATTTTTGAGAGAGAGACAGAGCATGAGTTGGGAAGGGGTAGAGAGAGGGACACACAGAATCAGAAGCAGGTTCCAGGCTCCAAGCTGTCAGCACAGAGCCTGACACGGGGCTTGAACCCACGAGCAGTGAGATCATGACCTGAGCTGAAGTCGGACACTGAGCCCCCCAGGGGCCCTTCTTTTTTTTTTAACTGAAGTTCAGTTGACACACGATGTTACACAGGTGTCAGGTGCACAGCACAGAGATGTGACAAGTGTGTATGTGGTGTTGGCCACAAGGGCAGCTTCTGTCCGGGACCTCACAACATCGTCACCGTAGCACTGACCACCGTGTCCCCTGTGCTGTCTTTCTTCCTCCCGTGACTCAGTCATCTCGTAACTGGAAGCCGGTGTCTCCCACTCTCCTTAAATAGGACCTCCAACGTGTAGAAATTTCCAGGCCTGCAGAGTCAGTATGTGGCCTGGGAGTCACCAGCGCCTGCCACAGCAGATCCGCGGCTGTGATGTGAGGCACACAACAGGTGCGACCAGAAGACAGTAAAAGCAGAACCGAATGTCACCAGAGATGGCATGGCCCCACCAAACCCTTTTATTGGTATATTTTGTCAACCATCTGTATTAATTTTATTGAACGTGTCGGTGGATAATTTAGAAGCCCGTTGGATCAGCTGCCTTCTCTGCCTTCTAGAACAGTTTTGAAAGTATCTGCAAACCAAAGTGGAGAGGCTGTCCAGCCAGGAGTTACCGAGCCGGCCTTCAGAACCGGAGGGACGCAGGCACCCCACTGCACCTTTCTAGATGGAAATGGGTCACCGATGCCAGGCAGACAGAGTCAGTTGTAGGATTTGCTGAGTTTAGCTTTGAGGAGAGGGGCCCGAGATGATTACCACTAAATGGAAGCTGTTGCTGAGAATATCATTGGAGGTCACCACCATCAAGAACCCAGGAAACCCTTAGGTGATGGAGAGACAGGCTTCCCCTCCGATGGTGGCAGCTCGACTGCCGGCCAGCCATCGGATCACCCCAGGCCCCCACATTGTTCAGCACCCCGGACAGCAGCCTCAGGGTTCGTGGATCTGTGTCTTCACACCCAGCTGTTTGATACCCTAGGGCCACAGAGAGTCCTGGAACAGGAGGGAGCCCCCGGGCTGGTTCCACAAGTGTCCTCCGAGTGCCTCCTACGTACCAGGCACAACATGGCAGGCCCTCATCTAATCTGACTGCTGTTTTGCCCAACGAGGGGACCAAGACCCTCCTACTAAGTGGTGGCTCACCCCCGGAGCACCCCAGTTCCCAACCGGTGGTTGGGGTGGAGGCGCTCACATCAGTGGGGCGCTCTGCTGACCAAGGGGGGGCACCGGCCACAAGTTGTCTCTAGAGTCAGAAATTGTGTCCTCGGGAGCTTGGTTTCCCACGGATCTGCAACACTCCGAGTTGCCATGAAATTGCCGCTAATTAAAAAACACGACCAAATTGGTGCTATAAAGCAGTTTGTAATGGCAGTGCTCCCTCTGAAACTGGTCGTTACCATAGTAAGTTGACTCTTCTCTTGAGCCATTAACGAATAAACTAGTCATGGGCCGCTTTTAAAATGTTATTGCGGCATTCTGCTTTTTAATGAGCTGGTGTCTCGAACTCGCCGGAGCACAAGAACAGCGGGAGGGGCCCTGGCGGCCTGTTGTGGGCTTGGGGAGACTGACGCCCTCTGTCCCTCCTTTGGTGCCTCTCCTGGCCTGTCCTGAAAGTACCAGAATCTTTGGTAAGACTCTTCCACTCTCCAGTTTGGTTCTAGAACATCTTTGCCCTGTTGCCCATTATAGGCTTTCCCATAAACAGCAAGAGCAGGACCTCGCCATCAAGAAGAGGTGACAGTCGGTTAAGCATCTTACTGCTCAGGTCATGGTGTTGTGGTTCATGAGTTCAAGCCCCACGTCAGGCTCTGTGCTGACAGCTAGCTCAGAGCCTGGAGCTGCTTCGGATTCTGTGTCTCCCTCTCTCTCTGACCCTCCCCCACTTGTGCTCTGTCTCTCTCTGTCTCTCAAAAATGAATACACATTAAAACAAAATTTAAGGGGTGAGTGGATGGCTCAGTTGGTTGAGCGTCTGACCTCAGTTCAGGTGATGATCTTGTGGTTCATGAGTTCAGGCCTCATGTCGGGCTCAGAGCCCGGAGCTGCTTTGGATTCTGTCTCTGTCTCTCTCTGCCTCTCCCCCACTCACAAGCTATCTCTCCCTCTCTCTCTCAAAAATAAATAAACATTACAGAAAAATTTTTAAGAAGAGGAGGAGAAGGAGGGGATGGAGGAGGATGAGGAGGAGGAGGAGGAGGAGGAGTGGAGGAGGAGGAGGAGCTGAGACTCTGGGGCAGGACACACCCAGGTCCGGGCCTGGCTCTCAGTCCCGCGGAGCCCGAGTTTCCCCACACAGGACCGCAACCTCGCGGGCTGTCAGGAGACAGGTCTGCACTCGGCCAGGCTGTCTGCCCTGAGCCCAGTGTAGGTACTACACTGGCCGCGGCTTCGGTAACACCCAGACGCTAAGGTCGTGTTTCTCATGAAATCTGCATTGCGCGCGCGGACGTCAGCCAGAATCAACTGCAGTGCACGCCATCAGCAACCGGCCGCGTTAGGACACGGTTCTGTCCTCACGTTCAGTTTCCCCGCACAGGAACCACCTCCCTGAGGCTCAGTGTCCATGCCCAGGAAGCAGGAATGTCACCCACACCAGGGCTTTTGTCACACATCAATGAAACGAGGTGCGTGATGTACGAAAAGGGTCTAGTATGTGGCCCATTCATTAGTTTAATTTGAAACAAACTGTTCCTTTTTTAAAAAAAAAATTATGTATTTAAGTAATTCCTACAGCCAACGTGGGAACTGAACTCACGACCCTGAGATCAAGAGTCACACACTCTTCCCACTGAACCAGCCAGGCGCCCTGAAAGTGTGTTGCTAAAATATTTTTAAAAAAGTGCTCTTTATGGCATCCTGCCTTATGAGCCTTTTCTTTCTTCTTTTAAAATAATTTTTAACATTTATTTATTTTTGAGAGACAGAGAGAGACAGTGTGATCAGGGGAGGGGCAGAGAGAGAGGGAGACACAGAATCCGAAGCAGGCTCCAGGCTCTGAGCTGTCAGCACAGAGCTTGCCCGATGCGGGGCTTGAACTCACAGACTGAGAGATCATAATCAGAGCTGGGACGCTCAACCGGCTGAGCCGCCCGGGCGCCCCAAGCCTTTTCTGTGCAGGTGACACAGGGCACACTTCTGTCTAGACCAGGTCAGATTTGTTTGGAATCAGATCTCTGGATGTGCACAGCCGTGCAGAGGTTTGGTGGAAATTTTTCCCCGGGAGGGAGTCGGGAGGCCCGATTCTGCTCCTACCCCAGAGGCACACAGGGCCCAGGCCAGAAGCTTCTGCTCTCTGGGCTTGAGTCGGGCTCGGGCGTGATCGCCACCAAGACCCCGGCAGCAAACAGCACTAGGCAGCTTGACCCCACCCCCACGCCTCCAACAAGAAACATGCATGAATGTCTGTTTCAAAGCTTTGTGGGGCCAGCCCCTCCCGCCCGGATGGGGGCCATTACTCTGGGGGGGGTGCGTTTACCTTCTGCTTTTTCTCCAGTTTAATGGCTTTCTGGGTGGCCTTTTGCTCCTGCACCCAAAGCTGCTGATACCGGTGCTGGAGCAGGTAGAAGAAAGGGGTAGAAGGCCTGCGGGAGGAAGGCAGACAGGCTGAGGTCCGTCCGGGAAGGCCAGCGGCCCCCTCGTCTTCCTCTCCACCAAGGGCGCCCCCTCCCCCGACCTTCAAGGCAGTGGGCCGGGAAATGGGAGACTGTGGTTGAGACTCTCTCCTCCATCAGAGGTTAGGCTCCTTGAGACCTTTTTTCAATGAACCCTTGTCCTTGGGGCGCTGTCCTTGGTCTGCTGAAGCCAGTCGTCATAAAGAATCTGGGGAGTCAGTCCCCCACCCCGTCCCCAGCTTTGTATCTGACACTCTGGCCTGCCCTCACCGCGAATCCTGAACCAGGTGGGCTGGGCCAGCGTCCGCCTGCCCTGCATGTGTCTCTCCCTCCCCCACACCCTGCGGCCTGGCTATAAAGCCCCGCCCATGCTCTATTCACAACTGAACCCCATTCTTTTTTTTTAAATAAGTTTTCTTGGGGAACCTGGGTGGCTCTGTTGGTTAAGCATCCGACTTCGGCTCAGGTCATGATCTCACAGTTCGTAGGTTTGAGCCCCACGTCAGGCTCTGTGCTGACAGCTCGGAGCCTGGAGCCTGCCCTCTCTCTCTGACCCTTCCCCGATTGCCCTCTCGAAAATAAATAAACATTAAAAAAAAATTAATAAGTCACAAAATAGGTGACCAGCTGAGACTTGCAGGAGGAATGACGGAATCGAGGGGCAGGGAGTGTCTGTTGGGTGTCTCTGCATTAAGGAACGGATTGAGGTAATAATTGTGGGCGGTGCTAATGTGATCAGGTTGAGGGCTGGTGGGGGACTGTACACTGGGCCAGGGGCGGGGGGTGCTGCGCCAGCTGAAGCAAATGACCTGTTGTTTTTGTTTTTGTTTGGAGAGACAGAGGAGAGGGGGAGGGGCAGAGAGAGAGACTCCCACGTGGCTCCGTGCTCAACATAGAGTCCGACGCGCGGCTCGAACTCACAAACCACAAGATCATGACCTGAGCAGAAATCAAGAGTCAGACACTCAACGGAGCCACTCAGGCGCTCCAGTGACCCGTTTCTTTTTATTACGGTAAAATATACATCATATAAAATTCACCCAAATTAATCTTACCATTACTGAAACTGACAGACCGACATTGCGCCAGAAGTGATACAGTAGGCGGTATTCAGTACCATCGGCCAAATACTCTTTGGGGGAGTGAAACCAAAGTGACCCTGAAGGTAATCAAACTGCTGGACAAGCACCGTCAACTAGAAATACAACGCCAGTCCCCACGTAATTAAACACAAAACACAGGTGGAATTGGTTTTACGGATATAGTTTATCAATCTAGGCTATTCAAAATATTATTGTGTCAACATATAAACCTTCAAAAATATTCGTGGGGTGTTCAAAAGATTCAGTTTCAGAATTTGAATTTAAATGAGTTTAAATTAGATCAGATGGAAAGTTCGGTGCCCCAGCAGCACGGGCCACGACGCGAGAGCTCCGTAGCCACCACGGCCCCGGCCCCTCATCCGACGCACCGCTATCGCTCTGCCTGCGCCACCTCTCAGGACGTACGGGGTGGGGGGGGGGCTGGGGGACGTGAGCAGGACGGTCCTTAGGACACGTGAGTCCAGGAGTTCAGCAAACAGAGGGAGCGGAGGAGGAGGAAGGGATGTGGATTCCAGCGAGCTAAGGAACACATCCGCCAGATGCGGTCTGCCGACGTTCAGACCCCGAACCAAGCAAACCATCAGCAGAAAGGTATGTTTTTAGAGAGACAGGGCAGAGCACACGCTAGCTGACGTCCGGGAGTTACTGTTTCTGCTGGAGGCGCATCCGGGCGGAAGAGCATGCTGTTTACAATTTGCTTTAAAAAGGAACCTCCAGGGGCGCCTGGGTGGCTCAGTTCAGGGCGTGGTCTCCGGTTCGTGAGTTCGAGCCCCACCCTGGGCTCTGTGCTTGATGGTGCAGAGCGCCTGCTTAGGATTCTCTCTCTCCCTCTCTCAAAATAAATAAATGAGCGTTAAAAATTAAAATAAAATAGAAAGGAACTTCCATAGAAAATAAAACTTATTACAGTAAAGTAAAGGGAAAAGGGGAGTATGGGCGGCAGGGTGTCTTGGTAATGGTTGGACCCGCGTGATGAGAGTTGATCGTGGGGATGTATTGTACTGTTTGCAATGCTTCTGTGCATGTTTGAAATTTTTCGTAATTAGTAAGAAGAGAAAAAGAAGAAGAAAGAGTGAGTCAAGCTCACCGCTTTCTCTGTCATGAATTTCTGACCTTCCTTTTGATGGTGAACAGTTCTAGCCAGCTTTGCTCCCTCTCACGTCTTAGCTGATAATTGCCTCATTTCCCTGGGCCAGAGATTCCCAGATATTTTGGTGTTTAAGAATCACCTGGGCTCAGGAGCGCCTGGGTGGCTCAGTTAGTTAAGTGTCGGACTCTTGATTTTGACTCAGGGCATGGTCTCACAGTTCATGAGTTTGAGCCCCGCGTTGGGCTCTGTGCCTAGTGGAGCCTGGTTGAGATTCTCTGTCTGCCCCCCCCCCAACTAAATAAAGAAACATAAAAAAAAAAAAGAATCACCTGGGCCCAATCGCCAGAGGTTCTGAATTAAGAGGTTGGGGGAGGGGCAAGAAATGGAATGTTTAGCAAATACAGGACGTAGCTCTGATGCAGGTGCCCTGGGTTGAATGGTGGCCCTCAGCGTGATGTATTTACATCCTGATCCCCAGAAACCATGACTAAGACTTTATTTGGAAGAAGGGTTTTTGCAGAGGTAGTTAAGGGGCTCGAGACGAGGTTAATAATTAGGTAAGAGCTCACGCGGCCCCAGGGAACTAATACTCAGGGTTCCTCAGCCCACCTCGGGACACACCACTAGAGACCGCCGTGCAGATGATGCATGCCGATGCGTGCCGTCTGGAGTAGGTCCCGAGACTAGAAATCACGGGGTCTTTTTACAGCTGAAGGAACCACAGAGCAACATTTTGGAAATTGTCGTGTGTGCAACTGTCTTGTCACAGGCACATTCTGATTCAGCGGCTCCAGACTGACCACGGGTGCTGCGGTCCAGGACCCACACGTCGGGGCTTCAGGCTTAGCCCCCTAAGTCCCAAGCAGCTGTGGACAGCCACTTCTGAGCAGGTGCGTAAGGCATTTTGTCCGCGGGGAGGATCCACGGTTTTTCTCCTTGCACTTCTAAAAATGCAAGCACCCCAGGAAAGTTCTGATCTCCCCCCAGACCAGGGGATGCAGAAATGGAAGTGTTAACAAGAGACAGCCCCCCACCTCCCAGGATTGTGTGTGCCTAAGCACCCAAGACGGCAAACGTCGGGCCTCTCTGGCTTGCAAGGCAGTCTTCAAAGCCTTTGAAATTATGGCCTCCATGTGAACATTGAGAAATCTTACCTAATAAACCAGCTTTCAAGACTGTCTTGGAAATGTGTAAGTTCTGACCATGCGGCCTGTCTGCCTGGGTAGCAACGATTGGCTGGAGGGGAGTCTCAAGGGTGGCTTGGCCACATCCCTCGCCCTTCCCTATCTCCTCTTACCCGACTAGCTCCCCCTCCAGGTTTGGGATTTCGTGGCCTTGGAGATGGACACAGAGCTGGGCCAG
The DNA here is from genome assembly GCA_004023845.1 of Helogale parvula. Taxonomy (NCBI): domain Eukaryota; kingdom Metazoa; phylum Chordata; class Mammalia; order Carnivora; family Herpestidae; genus Helogale; species Helogale parvula. The sequence goes on along the minus strand of PJEM01011784.1, from coordinate 24,476 downwards.
ACTCCAACCACCCTCCCCCTTGCCCTCACCTGTTCTCCTGTATAGCCTCACTCCCCAGCACGCAGACCTCCCTGGGACTAGACTGAGCCGGGACCGTATCTGAGCAGAGGTTCACGGCTCTGAAATGCACTCGAGCTCAGGGGTCTCTTCACAGAGCGGCCAGCAGCGCTTCTACGAACAGCGGCTCTTTGTTTTCTGGTTCCTTTACTCCTGTGGTGACTTTTATTGCTTAATTATTACACGCCCCATGCTTCTGAGCAGCTAATTTATGGCCATGCTTTCTAATGACATGAGATGCGTAATCTCACAGTATCTACCCCAAGAGGCCATTCACAGCAGAAGAGCTATCTTCCTGGCAGCCCGCGCTGCATACATCACCCGGAGCCTCCCTTCGAGGCCCTCCTGCAAACCGGGCCGACCGGCTTTGTGTCGTCCTCCTCCGGCCACTGCTTGTTACCTGGGAAAGAGGCAGGGAGGGGCTGGGAGCCAGAGCCCGGCTGGCAAGCCTCGGGGGTCCCCCGGCAGCCCCAGCCCTGCTGGCGGAGGGAGAGGCAGCAGGTTTGACCCGCGTCCGATCTGGCTCATTAACTTGGATAAAAAGGCGGAGAGATTGTCAGGACCCAAATCGGATCACATCACCGTAAGCCCAGATCGGGGCCACGGGGGGTCCCCCCACCTGGCACGCGCTCGGCTTCTCCTGGGCCTTCCAGTCCCAGCTGTGGGGTCACCTCCTCGGGGGGCCTTGTGCGACAGCCCGTCCTCGGCCGGCCCTCGCCGGGCGCCCTCCCTCGCCCCAGAGCTCCGGATGGTTTGTGGGTTTGTGACCGGCCTCGGCCACAGACCACTACCACCACAAGGGCAGGGATGGTGCGTGCCCGGCGTGAGCTGGCACAGCGCCGCTGTCAGTAATTCTTTGTGGGGTTGGAAAAAAGAGGGGGGCGAGTCAGAGGAAGAAAGATCAGGTGCGATTGTAGGAGACAGACTTCTTCACAACTTGGGTGCGAGATGTTAGGCCTAGATAGAAGGTATGATAATAAAGGCAGTTAATGAATGGAAATTGCCTTTTTCTTTTTTTTAAGTCTTTAAAATTTTTTAATGTTTATTTATTTATTTTTAAATGTTTTTATTTATTTATTTTTGAGAGAGAGAGACAGAGCGAGCAGGGAAGGGTCAGAGAGAGGGAGACACAGAATCGGAAGCAGGCTCCAGGCTCTGAGCTGTCAGCATAGAGCCCGACATGGGGCTTAAACTCATGAACTGTGAGATCATGACCTGAGCTGAAGTCGGACAGTCAACCTACTGAGCCGCCTGGGCGCCCCGGAAATTGCCTCTCAGTGGAGGAAGAGAAGTCTCTTTAACAAACAGCATTGAAACCGCCGGATGTCATGGGCACAAGCCCACAAAACAACCCTCCACGGATGTCTCAGAACTTCTGCAGGAATTAACTCCAAATGGATTATGGATTTCACTGTAAACTGATAAGACTTTACGAAGAACACGGAGGAGATGGTCAGAGGCTGGGGCCATTCGTAGGGTTCTTAGACTTGGCATCAAAAGCATGATCTGAAGAGAAAACAAAATTGATAAATCGAACCCCCTCAAAACGAAGAACTTTGGCTCTGCAGAAGGTCCCCTCAAGAAGATGAAAAGACCATGGGGCGCCTGGGGGGCTCAATCAGTTAAGCGTCCAACTTCAGCTCAGGTCACCATCTCGAGGTCTAACGGTTCGAGCCCCACGTCGGGCTCTGTCCTGAGGGCTCAGAGCCTGGAGCCCGCTTCGGATTCTGTGTCTCCCCCTCTCTCTGCCCCTCCCCCTCTCACTCTAATAAAAAAAAAAGAAGAAGAAGAAGAGGAAAAGACCAGTGACCCAGAACTGGAGGACGCCTCCTCTCAGGAACACGCGGGCAGCTCCGAAACTCAACGCAGAAAGCAAACCGGTTAGACGGACACAAAGAGGTTTTCCTCAGAGGATGTACGATGACCAGTGCGGACCTGAGAAAACAGGCCACGTCCCGGGCGTCCGAGAAACACGGATTAGGACCGTGATGACACTCCATGATGCATGCGCCTATTCATACAGAAATGAGAGACCCCCAGGGCTGGCAAGGAGGCAGAGACCCCCAGCCTCGCCCACGCCGCTGGCTGGGGCTGTGGGATCGCCCTGTCACGCCGGAAAGCAGTTGGGCAGGTTTAAAAAAATAAAATAAAATGTCCGCTTACCATGCAGCCCAGCGACTGTTCTCCTGGGCGTTTGTTCCGGACCGGCGGGGTGGGGGGGGGGGAGCTTATGCGTACACAGAAGCCTGCACACGAATGTTTATGGCAGCTCTGTTTGTTATCGCCCCAAACCGAGCACAACCGAAGCGTCCCCCGATGGAAGAATAGGAAACGGGGGCCCGTCCGTGCTGGGAATCTCCGTAGCAGTGAGAAGGAACACGCTAGGGCGGCTCGGGCGGTCGAGCGTCAGACTCTTGACTTCAGCTCAGATCGTGATCTCACGGTTCGTGAGTTTGAGCCCTGACTCGGGCTCTGCATGGGCAGCACCGAGCCTGCTAGGGATTCTCTCTCTCTTTCCCTTTATGCTTCTCCTCCAGCCCCCCACCAAAATAAATAAAATAAATATTTAAAAGGAAAAAAAGAAAGAAAGAACAGTCTATTTGTATACACAACGTGGGAGAGAAGGAAGGAGGGAGGGATGGAGGGGGAGGGAGGGAGGGAATTCCAAGTCTGAGAGGTCAGGAGACCCAGCCAGGGCCACACAGCCAGTATTGGGGGTGACGGGTCCAAGCCCACCCCCCATCCCCGCCACCACCTGAAGACGTCAGACCAGAGCCCCCCGCTGGCAGCTGGGAGGGGGGGCGGGGAGGCGGCTGCCCGGAGCGCGGCTGTGGGGGCGCATTACCCTTCTCCCGGGACCTGATGCGTCGCAGGGAGCTATTTTCCTTGTTTTCTTCTGCACCTGCTTTTGCTGCTACCTTAAAACATGTTCAGCCGTTTTAAAAAAGTAAATGTAGTTCTTTATAATAATAATAATAACACAAAGCATTTTTTCCACCCCAGAATGAATGATTTTTGCCGCAGGCCCAGAGCCCCTGTGGCCACAATTACTGCTTCTGTGTCTGCAGCTTTCCTTTCAGAAGCTGGGCGGTGTGCACCCAGAGGGTCTGAATTATTCATCCTCACTAAGTGAGGTGGGCAAGGTGGGAGTGGGGAGGCCCACGCCCAGAGAGGTCAAGTGGCTGATCCGGGGTCACACAGCACATCCCCCGGCAAAGCCTGGACCTCGACCCTCTGGCTACAGCGAGGAAATGCCAACCGAGTGATGCCGAGGCCGAGGGGTCTGCCAGAGGGGCGGCTGCCGACGGAGGGAGACCCAGGGCGCCCGGCTTCTCTCAGGCAGGACCCCAGACCCTCCCGGACACTTCCTCTCTCCCAGACCCTGTCACGGCCCCTAGCCCTGGACCCTCCCCGCCCCTCTTTGCACAGGCGCTGAGACTTTTTTAAACAGTGCACATCGGAGCCTCTCTTCCTCTTGCCCACTGCTGCCTTCTCCTTGCCCTTGGGGTGCGGGGCACAATTTCCAAGGGCCCCGTGCTCTCTCCTGGACCAGCACACTCGAGGAGCCCCCCTGTTTCATCATTCCAGCCTCAGCGTAAATGAGCTGCTGCTCCCCCTGCAGCTCTCTCCACAGACCCTCCCGGGCCCTCCCTCAGCTCTGCAGGACGACTTTGCTGTCCCTGTGCTTTGCGCCAGTGGCCGCCTCTCCCCGCAGGCTCTGGGCTCCGCGGAACAGGGGTGGGGGCTGGGTTGCTCTCTGCGCACCTCCCCGCCCGACTGGCAGCCAGTCCTGCGTAAATCGGCCAGAGCCCCCGCTCCATCTCCCTGTGAGGACCTTTCCCCACAGACAGCTCCCCCCACCGCCCGCTGCAATGCCCAAGAGAGGGTCTTTGGAAGAAGTTAGCTTTTTCTTGGGGCGAGCCTAGAGGTGGGGGCGGGGTGAGGGAAGCAAGCCGCAGGGCCTCCTGGTCCCTCTCTCTCCCTGTCCTGGGGGGTTCGGGAATTAGAGCCCACCTGTCGGGATGATGCTGAATCCCGAAAGGCGCAGCCCCGGCAGGGCCTCCAAGAACAGAGGGCCCAGTCGGCCTCCCTGGGGATGAGTGAGGGGTGAGGGGACTCACGGAGTCTAGCAGGGCTCCGGCCGGTGTGGGGGGGGGGAGCGTCCTCTGAGGGCCCACCCAGCCCACCCAGCCAGGGACATCTGGGACTCTCAGACCCTTTCTCTAGGAATCTTAAAAACTGTTCATAACTGCTTGTGAATATCTGTGCTTCTGCGTGATACTGGGGGTCCCCAGAGCACAGGGGTGGGGACAAGGGGTTGGGGGCTGCCGGGAGGCTCTGCAAAGTCCAGAGAGGAGGCAGGGGCGGCGATGCACAAACATCTGGCTCCTGGGCTGGGCAGGCAGAAGGCATCAGAGCAGGTCCCCCCTACCCCGGGGTTGGGGAGCTTGGTCCCAGCAGGGTCCTCCTGGAGCCAGGGAAGGGGCTTCTGGGGACTTGGGATGTCATGGAAATGTGCTGTATTTTCATTGAATACCCAGGTGTATACATTTTTTTCAAGTAGTCTTTACACCCAACATGGGGCTCAAACTCACGACCCTGAGATCAAGCGTTAGATGCTGTACCAACTGACCCCGCCTCCAGGTGTATAAACGTGTCAAAATTCATCAGATTTGTACATACACCGTTTCAGTGTCTATAAATCACACCCCAATAAAGTTGTCTTAAGAGAAAAATCTAAGACGACAGATCGAGGCGACAGTCGCCAAGGCAGGGGTCATAACGGAGGACGGTCTTCGGGAAGGTCCTAGGGAGCTATGGATGGCTTCTGAGCAAGAGGGGAGAGGAAGAGGCGTAACGACAGCCACACTTCCACAGCTGTGGCCGTGGTGGTGGATCTGAAGACCCAAGACCGTTCCTGGGGAGCAAGGGCCGCACATCCTATGAATGAGATCTGCGCTCCGCACTCATGTGCTCATCCGCCCGTGTAGCCGCGAGACCCACCCAGGAGCACTAACGGGCGCCAGCTAGCGGGCAGAGAGGGCATCCCCTCTCTGAAATGCGGGGGCACGACCGGCAGCAGAAACAAGGGTCATTGCCGAGCTCCCACTTCTGCCTGCTTCTTCAGCCCTTGGGACAACAACTCTAGAGACAGTTACTGACATTCCCACTTCAAGACGGGACATCTGAGGCCCCGAGATGTTCGGTGCTTGGCCAAGACCACACAGCCAGGGAGTCTGGCGTCTGTGTGGGGAGCCTGTGGGCTCTGCCCCTGCAGCCCGAAGAGCCAACTGGAGCTCAGAGGAACTTCATTCAGCAAGGGCGTCGGAGGAGGAAATTCCTCTCTGAGCCTTTTTTTTTTTTAAGAGAGAGAGAGAGTCGGGGAGAGGCAAAGAGAGAGAGAGGGAGAGAGAGAACTCCAAGCAGGCTCAGTGCTGTCAGCTTGGAGCTCAATGTAGGGCTCAAACCCACGAATCGTGAGATCATGACCCGAGCCGGATTCAAGAGTCTGATGCCCCCCTCTCTGAGCTTTCTGATGGATCTTGGAGGATGAGCAGAAGGTGGCCGGGGTGGGAAAGCGAAGCAAGGCAGCTCTGGACAGAGGGGTCGGCATGAGCGGGAACAGGCAATCAGATCAGGCTGGCGCCGTGCCTCCCAGCCCTGCCCTGCGAATCAGAAAATAACAATTCAGAAACAGCTCCGGTTTAAATGAGCACCTACTACACCAGGCCCGCTGTTGAGCACTCCAGCTGCATTCCCGCTGAGTCCTCGGGACTCTGAAAGCGAGGAAGAACATTCCCCTTTCACATAGGGACACTAAGGCTCAGATAAACCAAGCAACTTGACCAGGTCAGTTTGCAGACCTGGAGTGGCCAGGTGCCAGGACGGGGGGGCCCCCATCCAGGTTCCCCGTCCAGGTTCCCCGGGCTCTAAAGAGTCTGCCTCCTTTACGGTTGGGCTGTGTGCTCAGGGACCCCAAAGCGGGTCCGCGGGATCCAGTTGTCACTGCCCGGTGACCTTTCCGGTGGCCTCGCCGCTGGTCCTGATCTGCGCCCAGGCAATAAGGTTGTGTTTTCCTACCCTTTGCCGCCCCGGAAGCGCTTCCCTCTGGGCAGAGGAGGCCAGTGGGTCCTGAGCCTTGGTGGCCCTGTCCCCGGTGCCTCAGGCCTTCCCAGGCGGTCGCGAGGACCCCCGCCGCATCTGAGCGGGGCCCGTCAGTGACAAAAGGTTCACCCCTAACCCGACAGGAACCTCTCAGAGAAGCTGCTCGCCGGCCTGATGTTTTCGCCAACTACAAAACCGTGTCAAAACTGAGCCCAAGAAAGCGGAAAATGGGGAATAAAATGAAACGAAATCAGCCCTGCTTGGGGTGGGCCTGGGAGAGACTTCGAATTAGTTCAATCCGCTCCATCTTCGCTGCTCCGCGATTGATACTCCAGACCGCGGGTTGATCTCGGATGAAGGCACCGGGGAAGAGCGAGGGAAGTGGAAATTATCATTTGCAAACATTAGGCTGACACTTTGTGCAGGGGGGGCGCGGAGGGGCTGACAGCCCTGATTTGCCTGCCCGGCTCCTCTCTGCCAAAGAGCGCTCTGTGGATTAGGGGCCCCTTTCATGGCAGCCCATCTTCATCTTCGCGGCTCATTAAAACTTTGTGCAGCCCTAGAACTTGGTGGAAGACAGGAGCCGCGGCGCCTTCCGAGGGACTCTTCAGGTGCGCGTTTGCTGAAAGGTGTTGGAGAAGGGAGCCTTGGGTCTGACAAACCGGATCTTAGTACTGGCTCTCCGTTCACAGCGGGCTAAAATAATTGGTCATCAGTGACTACTAATTCGGTTTAGTAGCCAGAGGCAATTTTTTTCTTCCTGGAAAATCAATGACAGCACGGAGGTCTGTTCAATGTGATTCGGCTCAAAACTGGTCGGTATTTGGCGCTTGATGCTTCCTTCAGTGGAGACAGCTATTTTGTTAAAATAAAATTAAAATCCGTCTCTAACGTGCGGTGTCTGCGCTCCCAGGGGGCGGGGTGGCGCTGGCACTGGTGCCCGCACCACCTCGAGGGCGCGAGACAGACAGTGGCCTCCGGGATGGGCTGAGGCCGGACCGTCTGGAAGGTCTGCTTTGGGAGGAGGCAAAAGGCCAGAAGGCCGGGCTTCTGTCAGAGGCTCTATATCAAAACCGAGGCCACCAGGGGCGCTGGCAGGGGCACTGTCGAGGAGCCCGAGCTGGGGGTGTGCCCCCCACGGGGTCGCGCTCTGGCAGCGTACGTCTGGGCCGGGGGGCCTTGCTTGCTCCTCCGCACCCCAGGCTTCCTGAAGGGGCTCACGTCTGACAGCCAAGTGACTCCAGTGACCGTCTGCTGAGTACCTCGCTTGTCCTACAGCTGGATCACTGTTCGAACGAGTGATTCTGGCCAACTGTGCCTACGCGGTACCGACGACACAGCTAAATCCCTCCCCCCTTTTTTTTGGCTTTAAATTTTTTTCAAATGCGTATTTATTTTGAGAGAGAGAGAGAGTGGGGGAGGGCAGAAAGGGAAGGAGAGAGGGAATCCCAAGCAGGCTCCGTGCTCAGCTCAGAGCCCGATGTGGTGCCTGAACCCACGGACTGGGAGATCAAGACCTGAGCTGAAATCAAGAGTCAGATGCTCAACCGACTGAGCCACCTGGTGCCCCTTTTTTGCTTTTTATTTTTTAATTAAAAATGTTATCGAGATGGTCGTAGGTCCATAAGCAGTTGTGCGAAATAAAGCGGAGAGATCCCGTGTACCCGTACCCAGCTCCCTCCGTGGTAACGTCTTACACACGGAAGGATGAGGTCACACGCAGGACACGGACGTGGAGACAGTCAGCCCACGTCATTCAGATTCCCCACATTTACTCATGCTCTTCCGTGCATTTGTTCCCATGCCATTTCCTCACACAGGGCGGCTCATGTCCCCACCACACGGCCAAGACAGGACACAGGTCCATCGCCCCAGATCCTTCCTGTCGCCCCTGAGAGCCATGTGCTCCGCCCACGCCTCACCTGGGGACCGCTCCCTGTCGTCCTTATGAGAGCCCCACCAGAGACACGCCCCATTTCACTGATAAAGAAACCGGTTGATGGGGAGCCTGGGTGGCTCAGTCGGTTAAGCATCCGACCTTTGGCTTTGGCTCGGGTCAAAATCTCACGGTTTGTGGGTTTGAGCCCCGCGTTGGGCTCTGAACTGACAGTGCAGAGCCTGTTTGGGATTGTGTCTCTCTCTGTCTCCCCTTTCTCTCTGCCTTTCCCCTGCTCGCGCTCTCTCTCAAAATAAATTAACTTAAAAATTTTGTTTTAAATAAATAAAAGGAAAAAAAAAGAAACTCGTTGATGAAGAACTAGTGTTAATGACCTTGAACTACTAGTGCAGCTGAGCGACATGAAATAGCCTGCTCAGGACCCGCATCTCAAGATCCTGCACCAACGAGGTTCAAACAGACTCCAGGCCGTGTGGCCCCAGACAGGCTTACTTTGGTCTGTAGTGTTGAAAAACTCTTTGCTATCAATATATATGTTTTTTTTTTAATCAGAACTCACGTAAAAATCCAAATGTCTGGGGGGGCCTGGGTGGCTTGGTCGGCATCTGACTTCGGCTCAGGTCACGATCTCACGGTTCATGGGTTCAAGCCCCACATCGGGCTCTGTGCTGATAGCTCTGAGCCTGGAGCCTGCTTCGGATTCTGTGTCTCCCTCTCTCTCTGCCTCTCCCCTGCTCACACTCTGTCTCTCCCTCTCAAAAAATGCATAAACATTAAAAAAACCTTTTTTAATCCCATGCTGGCCTTACTGAAAGAGGCATCAGACTGTCTGGTAATGGGGGCGCTGGGCTGGGCCCACGTTCCCGCGCTCCCGCGCATCAGCAGCCGGCTGGAGTGGCTGCCCTTGGACCAGGTGTGTGCTCAGGTGTGACACAGACCCCACCCCTCCCCACCACAGGTCTGAAGGGAGAAGGCAGGGCCAACCTGTCCCCGGGCCCAGGCAGCCGGGCACCGAGGCCCTAGGACACTGTTAGGGACCCATGAATATGTTTTAATTTCTTTTAAAATCAGCACAGCCATAAAATAGTTTTAAAATTATTATAATACTTTTTGTGTGTTGGGGGAAGGGGTTCACAAAGGCAAGCGTGCCCGGGGCCCCCCGAAGTCCTCTGCCCCGGAGCCAGAAGACGGGGTCTGGGCCATGCCTCAGGGACTGTCTTTCAATCCGGTGAGGACAGAGATCCGCAATTTTGCAGGCAAATAAGAATCACCCAGAGAGTTTATTCAGGGCACAGATGCCCAGGGGGCATCTGGGGGGCTCAGTCGGTTAAGCGTCCCACTAGATCTCGGCTCAGGTCATGATCTCTCGGTTTGTGAGTTCGAGCCCCGCGTCAGGTGCTGCCTGGGATTCTCTCTCTCTCTCTCTCTCTCTCTCTCTCTCCCTCTCTCTCTCTCTCTCCCTCTGTCTCTGCCCCTCCTTGTGCATGCTCCCTCTCTCTTTCTATAAACAAACAAACAAACAAATAAATAAACTTAATAAAAACCAACAAAGTACAGATGCCTGGCCCCCACCATCAGGCATTCTGACCCCACAGGACTGGGGCCCAGACATCCGCACTTTAACACACGCGCAGTCCCACACCCCTCAGGGGATCCTGGTCTTCATGGTCCCCAGTTCCCCTCTGGGCCCATCCTGGGGACCCTCCCGCCCAGCACTGCCCAGGACAGAGGAGCTGGCCAGTAGGCGTGAGCCCCAAGGGCACGCGGGGTGCCCACCTCCCTCCTCACCCCACAGCTGCCTCGTTCTAATTGTCCCCCCTTGGCCCGAGGGCCTGTCTTTTCTAACTAGCCAGGAGCAAGGGCGGTAATTGAGGCGCAGCTCTCTCTCTCTCTGGCAGGACTCTTAGAGCTAATTAGAGAAGAGGACCTCTGGGCGGATGGTTATTTTTTAATTGTTTGTGGATCCAACATAAAAGCTAATGACAGAGGCGGGAGGCATAGTCAGTACACTCCTGGCTTCTAAATTTGTCTAAGAGGTCATTTGCAATTTGTTAACATTTTTCACAAGGGTGAAGTCAATTAGCAGTTTCCCCGCACAGGCGCCCAGAGGCGGCGGCGGCCGCAGGATGGGCAGAGGAGCCAGGATGGGCTTGCTGGAAGCTTCTGTCGACCTTGGGGGCCTGCACTCGAAACTTGGGGGCTCCCCCCCGTGCACCTGCACCTGCACAGAGGGGCTGTGGCTTGAGCCCCTCTGGGGAGAAAAGGCTCGGCAAAGCCAATGGACATGACAGCGGACGGCGTGCCTTCTCGGTCACTCAGGAGTCTGCCGTGCAGGGATCCCGGCATCTGGGGACAAAGTGAGTAGCAGATGGGCATCTGTGCCCCGTGGGGGTGGGGGGCAGTGAGGGAGGCGCAGAGAGCGCCGGCATCTGGCGTGGGCTGAGGAGGGTCCCCCCGCAGCCCAGCAGCCCTGCCAGCGGACGTGACCCTGAGGAATCTCGCACACAGGAAGCAAGAAGCCACCTGCATGTCCGGCGATGGGGGACAGACACACCCACCCAGCAGACCAGGGCGACGTTTGCAAAGGTGTGGAGTGAAGAAAGCAAGTGGCCACGCAACGTGATTTATGTGGTTTGAGGCCGCTCGAACTCATGCGCGTGACTGATGGACATCTAACACTGTAGCAAAGACGCGGGAAGTCCGGCTGGAAAACATGCGTGTTCCAACTTCAGGATGCTCCTCTGGGGACGGAGGGCAGGGCGCGGGGTGAGGGAGGGGTCAGAAGGCGCTTCAAGCTGTATTTGTTCTAGTTTATTATTTTTTTACTAAAATTTTTTTTAATGTTTATTTATTTTTGAGAGAGAAAGAGAGCGTGAGCAGGGGAGGGGTGGGCAGAGGAGAGAGGAGACAGACTCTGAAGCAGGCTCCAGGTTCTGAGCTGTCAGCACAGAGCTCGACGCGGGACTCAAACTCACGAACCATGAGATCATGACCTGAGCTGAAGTCAGACACTTAACCGACTGAGCCACCCAAGGCATCCTGAGTTCTATTTTATTTCTTTAATGATAATTAAAAAAAAATTTTTTTTTAATGTCTTTATTTTATTTTGAGAGAGAGAGACAGAGAGCGAGCAGGGGTGGGGCAGAGAGAGAGGGAGACACAGAATCCGAAGCAGGCTCCAGGCTCTGAGCTGTCAGCACAGAGCCCGATGCAGGGCTCGAACTCACGAACCGTGAGATCATGACCTGAGCCAAAGTCGGACACCCATCCAACTGAGCCACCCAGGCACCCCTTTAATGATAATTTTTAAAAAAACCCTCAGGTGCAAATATGGCCAGGCGGTTAAATTTGCTAAATCTGAGTGTCAGGTTCACGGAGTTGGTTATGAAGCATCTGAACTTTCCTGTGTTTTTGGAGTTTCCTAATAAACACAGAAAGGAGTGGTGAAACATTTGCTCCTCCAGGGAGCGCTGATACCTCTCATCTTTTGGCTGATTAAAGGGCGCCTGGGTGGCTCAGTCGGTTACACATTTGACTGTGACTCAGATCCATGATCACAGTTCATGGGTTCCAGCCCCATGTCGGGCTCTGTGCTGACAGCTCAGAGCCTGGGGCCTGCTTCCGATTCTCTGTCTCCTTCTCTCTCTGCCCCTCCCCAGCTCTTTTTCTCTCTCAAAAATAAATAAATAAATAAATAAACATTAAAATCTTAGACTACTGTCTTATTTCCCATGAAACCATGACGGGGAACATGGAAGAAGATTCCAGCAGCAACCACCCCCAGGCAATAATTCTAAAGGCAGTTTCCTCCAAGTGTCTTGACTCTTGGTTTCGGCTCAGATCGTGAGCTCACAGTTCGTGAGTTCGAGCTCCACATCCGGCTCTGCCCTGAGCGCGTGGAGGCTGCGTGTGATCTCTCTCTCTCTCTGTCTCTCTCTCTCTCTCTCTCTCTCTCTCTCTCCCCATCTCTGTCCCTCCCCTCCTTGGCACTTTCTCTCTCTCAAAATAAACAAACTTAAGAAAATAGTAATAAAGGCAGTTTCCTCAGAACCCCATGGTGACCAAGAGGCAGGGCTTTCTGATTCTGTGGTAAGACGCCTGGATGAGCACAGTGGGGTGCATTGTGGGCCCTCCCCCAAGATATGTCCTCGCTCAAGGCCCCGGAACCCACGAATGTGACCTGATTTGGAAAAGGAGGCTTTGCAGATGTCACTCGCTTTGAGGCCTTGAGGTCAGATCACCCTGGATTATTTGGGCGAGGCCGTAAAGCCGGTGACACGTGTCATCACACTGTGTCCAGAGACAGACACCGAGCAGAGACTGGAGGGTGCGGCCACAAGCCCAGGCACACCCGAGGCCACCAGCAGCTGGCAGAGGCTCGAACCTAGAAGTTTCGGAGGGAATGGGGCCCGTGACACCTCGAGTTCGGGTTTCTGGGCTCCACACGAGGAGAGAAGACTGTCGTTTTCAGCCACCAGGTTTGTGGTGAGTTGTCCCCGAAGCCTCAGGGCGCTGACAGCCGAGGCTCCGTGCCGGACAGGCCCACGCCCGGGAAGGGCTCGCTGCCCTCGCATGTCGGCTGTTTCCATGTTGGGGATGGGTCCCAATCAAGCCAACTGGTCTCTCTCATGCAGTGAGGCAATAAGCACTTATTGAGCACCTACTGAGTCCCAGGCCTGTGCTAGGCGCCGGGGACACCGCAGTGAGCAAGACCAGGCGGGCCCCAAGTCCCCCCGGGCCCTCTGCTCCGCCCACCCCGAAACATCGAGGCCACTTCCGACGCTGCGTTAGGTTGTGTCCTGCTTTCTCTCCGTTTCCCAAACCCCCGGTGCCACGTTGGCACAGGCGGGCACCGCGTGACAGAAGTTACAGGACCCATGAGGTCCGACCCCGCTGTCCGGCCACGGGATCACGGGCAGGTGTCTCTGCACCTCAGTTTCCCCAGGTGTAGAAAGCAAGCCGCTAGGAATGGGTCATTGGGAAGGTCACGTGAGCGCTGTGCCTGGAGCGGCCGTCCTGCGCCCGGCCCGAGGGGCTAATGGAACGGGAGCCCATATCGTGCTTTCTAGAACCTAATGCAGGCGCCCGGCTCTCTGGCGTGGATGCCCGCCTCCTGCTGGCTTCCGGAGGGAAAGGACTGGGTTGGCCCCTGGGCACAACGTATTCAGGGACACGCTTACTCTGAATTTTTTTTTAATTTATTAAAAAAAAATTTTTTTTAATGTTTTTATTTTTGAGAGACAGAGAGAGAGAGCGCAAGCAGGGGAGGGTCAGAGAGAGAGGGAGACACAGAATCTGAAGATGGGTTCCAGCTAGCTGTCAGCACACAGCCCAAAGCGGGGCTCGAACCCATGAACCGTGAGATCATGACCTGAGCCAAAGCCGGACGCTCACCGACTGAGCCACCCAGGCGCCCCTGAATTTTTTTTAAATGTTTTATTTATTTTTGAGAGACAGAGCGCGAGCAGGGGAGGGGCAGAGTGAGGGGGAGACACAGAATCAGAAGCAGGCTCCAGGCTGTACACACACAGCCCGATGCTGGGCTCAAACCCACGAACCACGAGATCATGACCTGAGCCGACGTCGGACGCTTCACCGACTGAGCCCCCAGGTGCCCCCGACTCTGAATTCTTCTGCTTGAGGGTCTTGCACAGAAACGGGTCAGGCCTGAAGCCTGGCTCTCCCGGCCGCCGCAGGGAGTGTTGGCCGGCTTTCCGCAGGGACCAGCTCCTCAGTGCCCCGTGTCCCAGGGGCCGCCGTGTCGCGGGGAGGCAGAGCCAGGCGCAGCCCAGCGAGCCTTCGGACTGCGTCCCGGCTGGGACCGCGGGGGCCGGGCGCCCGGCCCGCCCTCGCGCTTTGCCCACCGACGCAGACAGGCGAGGCCCAGCTCTGGAAAAATCAAAAGCAGGAGCCGTGAGCCGGGGAGGCCCCGAGGGGGAGCGGCCCGCGGCCTCGTTAGCGCTGACCCTGGCACTGAGCCGCTCCTGATGGATGGGGTTCGTGAGGGCCAGGCCCCAGGGGAGCGCGGCCCTATCCATTATGGGCCCATCAGCGCCTCCCTGAGCCCTCCCTGCTCCGAATGCCGCCAGCCTCGGGCCGGGAATAAATCTCTGTCTGGGCCGCAGGAGAGCAGAGAGGGAAAAAAAGGCAAAGCATGAAAAATGTCTCATTTCTGGCTCTGGCAACAAAGCCACCCTGGGGGGGGGGGAGTGAGCAGGAGTCTGGGGAGGTGGGAGAGGTATGGCAGGAGCAGCGGGCAGGGGTGCCAGAGAGGGAGGGGGCGGGGGGGGGGCCCCCCACACCTCCTCCAGCCACGTCTCCCCGCGTGGGCCTGTTTTCACAAAAGGCCTCGGGGTCAAGTCCATGACGCAGGCTGCCCCTGAGGAGGGGGTGGGGGACCCTCGTCGGACATAGCTCCAGCCTGGCAGCGATTTGGGGTGCCAGCCAACACCTGCTCCCAAGCCTGAGGGTCCTGGAGTAAACCGCCTGGACCCGAATCCCTGTGGTTCCAAGTCCACCCGGGACCTCTTGCGAAAGGACAGAAGCTGGCCCGGCCTCAGTTTCCTCGTGGGAAGATGGAGGGGCCGGGCTGCGGGAGGAGCACCGAGTTCCTCTGTGGGAGCCGGGTCCCCGGGAGCGCTGCTGCCCATCGCTGCGGCCGCCACCCCGCTTCCGGGGACCCTCCAGGACTCGGGCGGCCTTGCGGACGGCGCCCAGGATGTGAAGTGATCTCCTCACTCGGGGTCTGGCTGTGCCCCCGGAATTGCGCAGGTCGTGGGTAGGAGACGTCGCTCAGGCCCTGCCTCTGTCACCAACTGGCCACGTGGCCTTGGGCAAGCGACTCTCCGCTCCCCAGTCTCCTCATCTATAAAATGGGGATAGCAGCCCCTACTTGACAGAGATGTAAGGACTTAGTGAGGGGACGCCCCGGTCAGCCGCTTAGCGAGGGCTCTGCGATGCCACACGGCGGCCCCGCTTCGCTCCCTCAAGGCTCCGAGGAACAAGCCCCTCCGCTGTCATTTTCCATCACGTTCGTACACAGAGGCTCTGTCCCTCGTCCCACGCTGCCGTCTCTGGACACTTTGCTGTTTGTAGGATGCCTCCCGTTTGGCTTATTTATTTATTTATATTTTTTCTTTTTAAAAATCTTTTTCATGTTTATTTATTTATATATTTTTAAATATAGTTTATTGTCAAGTTGGTTCCTGTATAACACCAGTGCCCTTCCCCACAAGTGCCCTCCTCCATGCCCATCACCCCCCTTCC
>PJEM01011783.1:0-51623 GCA_004023845.1 Helogale parvula | reverse complement strand
TGCACACACACAGACACACAGAGTTCCAGCGATTACTGCACACACCAAGTAATTAGTCCTCAATGCCAAAGAATTTCTCCTTTGGGGCGGCTATGGTTAGGAGAA
Source organism: Helogale parvula (assembly GCA_004023845.1). Taxonomy (NCBI): domain Eukaryota; kingdom Metazoa; phylum Chordata; class Mammalia; order Carnivora; family Herpestidae; genus Helogale; species Helogale parvula. The sequence goes on along the minus strand of PJEM01011783.1, from coordinate 51,518 downwards.
GCTGTGTGCATTGGACTCAGCCGCATTCCAGCCCCAGATTCTGGGCGAGAAATGTCCTTACAGGCATTTCCTCTTTCCTGTAAAGATTTTACTCTAATAGAAAGAATTTTCCATATCTGATAGTGAAAATGACAGAGGCAAGTTACTTCAACCAATGAAGTCGGCCTAATGCGGAGGCTCGGGGACCTGTTTCCAACACGGATTAGTAAAAACTAAACAAGGGACGTCCTGCTTTGAGTGCACTAATTTGCAACACGAAGGACCCAACTGCCCCTCTCCTAAGCTGAGGAGGCTGTGAACGCTGCTTGGATCAGAGCACAGCCAGAGTGGCCGGAACCCACCATGTTTGCAGGAGCCATCAGTTGAGAATTAAGGGCACCATCTGGTCACACGGGAGGTGTGGCAAGGGTGCTCAGGTCCGAGGAGCCTCATCGAGGCCGCACACCTACGTGACATTTGTAAATCAACCCCACTGATCCTGCCAAGCGGGAGTCTATGGAAAAAACAAATAAGAAGATGCTCTCTGCATTCCAGGAAACGCTGTTACTTTGGGGGGAGAAGCGAGCATATGCTCTGAATAGGAGTAAGTAAGCGAAAGCAGCGGAGAACTTGGATGGAGGGAGCACATGATGCACAGAGGAAAGCATGGCCCTCCTTAAAGGCGTTTATTATTTTTTAATGTTTTTTATTTATTTTTGAGAGACAGAGAGAGACAGCGTGAGCAGGGGAGGGGCACAGAGAGGGGGAGACACAGAATCAGAAGCAGGCTCCAGGCTCTGAGCTTTCAGCACAGAGCTGGACATGGGGCTCAAACCCATGAACTGTGAGATCATGAGCTGAGCTGAAGCCGGACGCTCAACCGACTGAGCCACCCAGGTGCCCCTCCTTAAAGGCATTTATCAGCAAGAAGGCATATCTCTCCGTTTTCAATAGGGAAATGTCCGGAGTAGGCTTGGGTCTTATATGATAACCAGGGCATAAAACTGCAACATGATTATAGATATTCTTACCTAAAATCAATTAGCAAAGCCCTTCTGACTCAAGCCAAACCCCTGAGTTACCCACCTAAGGGAAAGCACTTGAAAAGGGAAATTAATATAGATCTTTGACTTACAATGAGGTTATGTCCCAACAGACCCATCGTATGTTGAAAACGTTAAGTGGAAAATGAATTTGATAAACCTGACCCAGCGAGCATCATAGCTTTCTTAGCCTGGCTGACTTTAAATGTGTTCGGAATGCCCCGGTCAGGCTCCAGGTGGGCAAAATCCTCTTGCGTGAAGCCTGTCTGATAACAGGGTGTTGACCCTGTCCTGTAATGTACCGAGGACCATCCTGAAAGTGAAGGGCACAATGCTTGTCAGTGAATCGTCTGCCCTCGTGATCTCCGGCTGCTGGGGAGCCACGGCTCACCGCCCAGCATCTGAGAGGACATCTGATCGCATGTCACTAGCCTGGGACACGACCTACCTTCCAAGTTCCAAGTACAGTTTCTACTTGAATACCTACCATTTTGCGCCATTGTAAAGTTGAAAAATCATTATGTTGAACCATCAGCATGAGTTCTAAATTTTTTCTCCCTGACCTCTGCCCTTGGGGACCGATGAGAGTCTCACAAACTATCCGTCTCGGTGTCTTCGCTGACTCCAGCCGTTTCCAGCATCCTGTTTTTCAAATCCCATCTCCCCGTTTGTTGGCTGGGTGACCACAGGAAGTTGCTAGTCCTCCCTGAGCTTCTGTTTCTTCATCTATAAAACAGGTGAGTGATCCTGACCTGAGATCCAGGGCAGCTAGCTTGTGACATGATCTCAATCGTGTTGGTTTCAGTCTCCCTTCTCCTCTCCTCCGTGACCTCCTGCACCCCTGCTCTCTGCTGCCGTCTCATTGCGGAACAATTCCCGTAACTTCTGAGGCATGCTTTTGCTTCTCTCTCTAGCCACAAGACCAAAAAAAGAAAATAAGGATAATCATGTGAATTACGGGCTGCAGACTTCAGCAGCGGACCACTCTGCACTTTTCAGGGACATTTCTGAATAGGAGCCTCGTCTGTGATGACCTCCACAATCTGTTAGATGAGGGCCCTTCACATTCAGATAACTGTTCTTACTTCCTCACACAACAGAATGGGGTCGGATGAATTCCGAGGTCCAGAGTGAAGTTTCTCTCATCACTGTCGCCGTGCAATTTTACCCACAGGAAAGAGAAAAATAGATAAAAGTCTTTGCCATCTGAATGACTTAATATTTTCTTGTCTTATTTTTTCCTCTGGTAATCTTTAATGGCTTGAAGAACACAGACAAATCTGAGGCAGGATGGAAAGCTTTCAAAATAAATTCATTCTGAGCTGGAACTCCTTTGTTTTCCTACAGAAAGAGTGGTTCATAATTAGTAACGTTCAGTATGCCTGAAATTTAGAGATGGTTGAGTAATAGATTTTGTCTTTATTTTAGTATATGTGGCTTTATATCTCCATTTTTTTTGTCATTTAAGTGTTTGATCTCTAAGTGCTGTGGTATTTCACTGTTTTTCTAATGCACCCACTTAAAAATGAAAGTGTGTAATTATATAATCTTAGGGAGGTGAACTACTTTCTAGGTATGACATTGAAGGAATAAACCATAAGAGGAAATATTACTATACATGACTGTGCAAATATATGTTTAATGTACATCAAAATATCTCACATATAAAATAACTAATGAGGAGGAAGAATTTTAAAGAACTTTATGTGACAATTAGGGACACCTGGGTGGCTCAATCAGTTAAGCCTCTGGCTGCGGTTCACATCATGATCTCACAGTTGGAGAGTTCAAGCCCCGTGTTGAGCTCTGTGCTGACAGCTCAGAGCCTGAAGCCTGCTTCAGATTCTGTGTCTCCCTCTCTCTCTGCCCCTCCCCTTCTCATTCTCTCTCTCTACCTCTCTTTCTCAAAAATTAAATAAATATTAAAAATTTTTAAAATAAATAATGTGACAATTAAAAGTTTAATATCCTTCATTTTAATAAGAGTGCGCTCCCAAATCAAGGGGATGTAAATGAACAAATAAATAGAAGAAAATGACTACAAGATGTATTTCATAACACAGTATAAGTGATTGAGTAATAAATATATGGGACTATGTACAGTTCCAGTGATAATATAAATTAATATTGGGAGATAATGTTTTTAGCCACCTTAATTGGCAGATTGGTTTCTTTTTTCATGTGTCAATTTAATGTTGGTAAGGGTGCAGAAAACGTGAGGGAATGTTCTTGTGCTCCATTACTGGGGATGAAATACGTAAAGGATATTAACTTCCTTAACCTATAATTCTTCATTTAATAACTCACCCTAAGGAAATATTTGCAGAGATATCTATTATCTTGTTCTTTCAAATGGCTAAGAAATAGCAGCAAGTCAATATATAACCAACAGGGAATTCACTAACGGAATTATGTATCAATACTGGAGAAAACTACGCAGCTATTAAAAGTGACATTACATATTGTCCCAACCTCTTCTGTGGAAGTCCACTTAAGTGACCAAAGTCAAAAGGCAAAATATTGAGAAATCAAAACAAACACATGAAAATGGAGAAAGGATGGTCAGCCGCGTCACACGAGAGCCAGAAACGGAAAGTAGCTAGCCATTAAATAAGATTGCACTAAATACAGCATGATCCCGAGTTTTAAAAATAGATATGGATAGAAAATATTATGGGAAGAATCCCTGGTGGCAGAATCGTGGAGAACTTTTACTTCCTTTTTTAGGATTTCTATTTTCTAAATTCTCTGTAATGAACTATGATGTGAGTAGTGAGGAAAAATCTACACTTTAATAAAGAAAAATAAATCGAATAAGGGCATACAATTTTAAATGAAAAAAAAGAGCTTAGGATCCTAAATTAACCCTTACGAAAAGATGATTATCCATATTAATGGGAGACCATTTATAAGGCGGCAGACAGCAATGTCAGAGATGGTAATGTCCTGAGCATCTCAAGGCATGGAGCGCTTTTGCTCCTGAAATTTGCTACATTTCTACTTGCTGGATGTATGCAGCGCACATTTAGGAATATATTTAATCTACAGGAAAATATCAATATTGATTTTTAAGGAGCACGTTTTTTAGAGCAATTTTAGTTTCACAGCAAAATTGAGAGGAAGGTGCAGAGATTTCCCATGTCCCCCTACCCCACACGTGCGTGGCCTTCCCTCTGTTGGCGTCTGCCCCAGCGTGGGGGACCCTTGTTACCATTCATGAATGTGCATTGACCCGTCGTCATTACCCAGCGTCCGCTGTTTACACTAGGGGTCACTTTTGGTGGTGTGCACTCAGTGGGCTTGAGTCAAGCCCTGTGGTAGCCCACGGAGCACTTCTTCCCTCCTAAAATACCCTCCTAAAATGCCTTATGCGTTCCTCCCTCCCTTCTCCCCTGGCAACCACGGATCTCTTTCCCGACTCCGTAGTTTTGCCTCTTCCAGAATGTCATAGAGTTGGAGTCCTGGAGCAGGAAGCCTTTTCAGATGGGCCTCTTTCACTTAGTGAAATGCATTTAAGGTTCACTGATGTCTTTTCTTGGCTTGAAAGCTCATTTCTGTTGAGTGCTGGGTAGCGTCCCATTGACTGCATGGACCGCGGTGTGTATGCCCCTCACCTGCTGGAGGACATCACGGCAGCGTCCAAGTTTTAGCAAATGTGAATAAAGCTGCTGTATACAGCCACGGGCAGGTCCGTGTGTGGGTGCATGTTTTCAGTTCCTTGGGAAGAACACCAAGGAGCACAACTCAGCGGTATCCGGCCGTGAGCAGGTTTCGTTTTATAAGAAACTGCTACAGCCTCCTCCAAAGTGGCACACCATGTTGCATTCCCATTCAGTTAAACTCTCATATACCCACGGAACCCAGTCACCCAAACACAATGGGAAATTTTAAAAGAGAGGGACAATCTTAAAAATGCTCCAGGAGTCTGGACAGGACTCTGTCTCGCAGCAACTGAGTATCTTGTTTAAAAACAATATCCTTCTCTCCCCACCTCCCTCCCTCCTCTATTTGGTCTGGCGCCCGATTACCAAACGTCCTGAAGGCCAGCTCGGTGAATCTCTGCACTCCTCCCGAAACACACGTCACCGTTTGCCAGCCAAGAACGGCCTTACTTTCTAAGAACACTTACCTCAAAGTGAATTTTGAAGACATGCCTAAAGTGCTCACTTCACCCCATTCTTCCTAGAAAAGAAGTGGCCATTAAAGATTCCCTTCTTTGCGGGCAGTGTCCAGAAGCCAGCATCTCAGATGGGAGGGAAACGCAATTCACCATCAACACTCAGGTGTCATTCCCTTTATCAGGATGCGCCCTCCAGGCCCCTTCCTCGACCTGGGGGGAGGGGGGACATTGGTGGCCTCCAAAGGACAAGAATCAGAGACTTGAATGGTGGCCAGGCCACCTCGAGGAAGAAACAGCTGCGGTCAGCAGGAAGGCACTAGACAACATGGCAGGAAGCTAGACCGGGCAAGAGACTGGACTGAAGGTTTGGGGCAACAGAGCCCAGTGTTTATTGAACTCGGGGCTTGCCCTGGCCGTTCCCAGGAGGCGCCCCTCACCTTCAGAGTTCATCTCTGGGGTTCCCGGCTGCCTCACTCTATCCAAATCCGGTGCTGGTACCCGAGCTCTGTCCTCACAGTGGGTGGGGGATCATCGCCCCACCGGCTGTCTGGCCACCACTGTGACGTCCCCTGGCACAGGGCCAGCTGTTCCTGCTAAGAGTCATAAATCAGCGCTTCTGACCTGTTGCCGAGACGGGGGAGTCCTCAGTTGTTTCTCCCCGCAGCGCCGTCAGTGCCCAGCTGAGTCCCCGGCTAATTAGACCCAGAGGGGCCAGGGGGCAGCCTGTTAATGACCGTGTTCTCTGCTATGCTGTGCTAGGACACGTCGCTCTGCTTTGGCTGCCGCTGAGATTTTCTGTCTTCGTAGCTGGCCGCCTGGGCCGAGCCCGCAGCTTTCGAGGGGTACTCCCCCCTCCACTCCTGTTTGCTGCAAGCAGGCTGCAGAGCACATTCAGTGTCAAGGGCAAGCCAGGGGTGGGGGGGAAGCCATTCTGATGACAGACGCCCCTGGTTCACTGGGACCCTGTCAGCTGTCACCCGCCCTAAGAGTATTTAAAAGAATTCGCAGCAAAATTTGCTGAACACAGGAAGAATGGGCAGCCATAGCCAGCTCTCAGTCCCTCTGGGACATGCAGAGACTCCACTCTCGTGGGCCCACTACCCTCTGGTAGGCAGGGCAGGTGCCACGGTCATGGGCGATGTCCCCCAGGCCAGTGGGATAAATTGGCAAAGGTCTGGTCATCACTCACGTCAGTGGCCATCACAGGACAGCCTTGTCACTGCGCTGAGACACGCAGGACCCCACAGGGAGGGACGCTTCCTCTCTGAGCATCCCCGCCGCCCAGCCAGAGGCCACGTTGGGGCCTCACATGCCAGCTCTTTACACAAGCTACCCCGGCTGGAACTTGGTGTGCCTTCCACCCTCATCTCACTGGCGGACGCGAGTCAGAGCAGTGAGGTTGTCTATTCCGCCGGGGGCGTGGAAAGAGAACCTCGAGAATCTATTGATGGATGTTCCCAGCACCTGCCAGAGGGGAGGGACAGACCGACTGCGCCCAGGGCAATGGAAGGGACGAACGCTGCTGCCAGACCAGAGCATGTCCATCACCCTCCAAAAGAAATTCTGTCGTGCTGAGGCGGTCGCTCTCCATTCCTCCCTCCCCCCAGCCCCGTGGGACCACTGAGGGGTCTTTGTGGAGCTACCTGTTTCGGACTTTCCGCAGAGATAGAACCCTCCAGAACGCAGTCTCTCGTGGCTGCCTTCTTTCACTCAGCACGAAGTTCCCAAGGTTCATCACGTCACCGCATGGATCAGGATCAGGACTTGGTTCCTTTTTCCGGGTGAACAGCGTCTTCCCGTGCGGATGCACCACGGGAATACGTACATTGCTGAGGGACCTAAGGGTTGTTCTCACTTTCTGCCGATTAGGAATCAGGCTGCTACCCACTTTCGTGGACAAGTTTTCGCATGCACACGTTTTCCGTTCTCCTGGGTAGGAATGGAATTAGTAGATCCATTTAACTCCGAGGAGCCGTCAAACCTTTCAGCACCGAGACGTTATCACTCAGACTCCCCCCCTGGCAGCGTGAGAGCGCTCCAGGGTCTCCACATCCTCACCAACACTTGTTGTTGTCTTTTTTTTTTGAGAGACAGAGGGGGGTGGGGAGAGGAGCAGAGAGAGGCGGGGAGAGAGAGCCCCCAGCAGGCTCCACGATCCATGCGGGCCTGGGTCCACGGCCGCGAGATCACGACCCGCGCCGATATCAAGAGTTGGGCTCTCAGTCCTGAGCCACCAGCCAGGTGTCCTGATGCTTTTCATTTTCTGTCTCTTTGATCAGCGGCTTGTGGACGGGAAGCGGCCTCTCACCGTGGGCTCAGTTTGCCTTTCATTATCGACCATTGGCCCTGGGTATCTTCTCATCCACTTGCCTGTAAATCACTTCTGGAGAAACGTCCAGAGCTTGAACTGTGCTGTGAGCTCTGTGTTGCCACTTCAGGGCCGCCGCCGGCACAACCACGTTAGCTGCCTGCAGGGCCAGAGAACGGGCTCACCCTGCACCAGGGGCTGCAGGTGGCGCTGGCATCTGGGGAAGCCCCGCCCCCCTCCCACAGCAGCTGCACGGACTCTCTGGGGAAGGATCTTCTCTTCTGTTCCTCTTTCAGGGTCTCCGAAGAGGCGATGAGGTCTCGGCAGGTCTTCAAACCCAGTTTCATTTCTGTTTATGAAGATGTAAAACACTCCAGGCTAGATTTAACAGTTTCAAGTCCAGCCTTGGACTTGAACTTGGCTCCTGGCATACCCCGAGAAACCGCCTTCCCTTCCCTAACCTGAAGCATGTGTAGGAATTTTCCTAGCAGTCCAAACTCCGTAGAGACTAATCCAGGCTTTGTGAGTGGCAAGGAACAACTTTTCTGGGTGTGTGTGTGTGTGTGTGTGTGTGCGTGTGCGTGTGTGCACCCAGGAACAATGTGTATGTGCCGTCTAAGCAAACATGCATACATTCTGCTGTATCATTAACTACATTTCAAAGGTAGCACTTAGAGCTCTGTAACAAGAGTAACACCGGACTGTGCAGTAGATCTTCAGAGTCCTATAAAACAGGATCTTTAAAAAATTTAATGTTTTTTCTTAGTTTGAGAGAGAAAGAGAGAGAATTCCAAGCAGGCTCCATGCTGTCAGCACAGAGCCCAATGTGGGGTTCAACCTCCCGAACCGCGAGACCACGGCCTGAGCTGTAATCATGCTCAACAGACTGAGCCCCCCGGAGCCCCCAGTTGGAATTCTTACAAAGTGGACTAACGAATAGAACAAATTTGCCAGGAAAAGAAAGGGGAAGGTAAACCTGGTGTCCTGAAGCTGTGAATGCTGACATGAGCCGTTCTGCGGGGTTTTCGGCTAGTAACAGTTGGTCTACACCCATTATTTCAGCTGCTCACCTCCTTTCTCTGCAGTGAGGGGCAGAGGAGGCTTAAAACAGCAAGGCCGGGTCACAGAGGCACTGGGCTGGGTGACTGCGGTGGCTGAGGGTATTCTCCAAGGGGAAAGGGAGCCTGTGAATTGCTGGGTCCTTTGGAAATGAGAAGCCGCCCGCCAGACACTGGTCTGGGACTGAGGAGGGGTCTGCCTCGTTGGAGCATCGGGCGAACAGAGTCTGAAAGAAGGATTTCACCATCTGATACTCAACCAAGAGCTTCAGGCAAGGAAACTCCTTCCAAATGAAATCGGGAAGTGAAACAGGACACGGGGGTGCACATTCAAGAGCTTCTGGGAAGGTTTTCCTTCCCTTCTGAAACTTAACACTTGGGCGGAACAAAGTTTGTTGTGGGTCAAGGTTAAGTGAGGAGAAGAAATACCGTTTAACTCCCGTTAAAACGGAGGAGGTTTCTGCGAAGCCATGAAGATGTAGGTTGAGAAAGCGAGGTAGGAAGTGTGCACGTCAGTGGACATTCTAGGTTCAGCAAATCCCTCCAGCCACTCCCCTGCAGAGAGCGCGGGTGGAACAAAAGTGCATTTCTGTGTTTGATAAAGAGGAAGGGGCCCGCTGAGGGGAACCTTGGGATTTTCAGTTACTGTTACTTTTATCTATAACGGCCCTGCAAGGCTCAGGAACTTAAAATGCCAGCTGGGGGTGGGGGAGGAGCGCCTGGGTGGCTCCGTTGGTTCCGTGACCGACTCTTAATATCTTGATATCGGCTCCGGGTCATGATCCCAGGGTTGTGGGATCAAGCCCTACATCAGGGCTGAATGGGGGGGTATCTGCTTGGAATCTCCCTCTTTGTCTCTCTTTCTCTTCCCTTCTGCACCCCTCCCCCGCTTGTGCACTCTCTCTCTAAAAATAAAAACTGATAAATAAAACTGCCACCTGGTACTACTCAGGGCTCTGGAATAGAGAGCCCTCAGACCCAGAGGATGAGCCCCAGGGAGACGTTTGTCCCCCATGTCCTTGCCTTGACCCCTCCCCGGCACATGCACACTTCTCTATTTCCAAGCAAACACATCTGCGAACAGAGCCCCACAAAGCCCACATTGGCTGTGGTCTTGCCTTCAGTACTTTGGTTTCCAGGGGTATCTTGATTCTCTCCTCTTGGCTCTAAATTGCTCTTGTCACTCAGCCCCCTTCCACCCTCCCCCTCGCCAGCCTCTCTAGCCTCCTTTTCTGCACTCCCCTCTCTCTCCAGTTCCCTTCACCTCTTTTGGGGCTGGTGATGGGCATGGGAGGGGTGTTCAAAAGCAGAAACGAGGCAATGTGAAAGGATGGTAGAAAGAAATGGGTCAAAGCTACCGCCAGGCCCCCAGCCTCCAGCCCACACACAGGCTCAACTCCAGCCATTCTTCCCTTTTGCTACATTGTCAAGACTTTTTCACAGCGAGGCTGCATCTTTCCAAGTTTCAAAGCCGAAACAATCCGCCCCAACAGATAGTCAACTGTATAACATGTCTACTTTGTATCCGGAGGTCTCTGGACTTTGCAGAGTGGTGTTTTGTTTCTGTTTTGTTTTTGCCAGAGTCACCAACTCTCTGGCTGATTATTTGTCAGGAGGCCCTGGTGGTGGAGAGTTAAGTAGGGGTTTCAAAGTGTAATTTCCTTATGTGAACAACCTGTTGGACACTGTAACTTCAGAATTGTTTATTGTTTTACATAGACGCTTTCTTCCCACCTTCAGCCTTCCCTTGCATTAATTCTAATTGTAACTTTTAAAGTAAATACTGCCAATGATCACTTGTGGAATGAGAGCAAGCAGAACCACGCTACAGAATCGTGATTTAACAGGAGGCGTGTGAGGGATACGGTGTTAGGATTGCTTGTACGGTCCTACCTAAAGGTGATCGTCTTATTCGTCTCTCTCAGTTTACAGATGAGAACACTGAGGCCCAGGAAAGGGGTAAATCTGCACAATGTTCACGGAATTTTTACCTGGAAACGCTCGGAAACGCCCACCACTCACCCCACCTCCATTTGTCCTTCTCAGCCTGGTGGTCACTTTTCCTGGAAGAGTTTCTGTGGAAACCGCTTCAACCGTAAACACCAGGGCGCCCCATACTTTTTGGTTGGGTACATATCGGGCCCACGCTCTGAACCGTGAACGCCTTTCCTCAGTTGTGTGGCAGGGAGCTTCCTGGGTGCCCGGTGCCTGAATCAATATTTGCTGAAGATTCATCCAGGCCTCCTGCTCGCCCAGCCCTGTGCGCTTGCCTGTATGCCAGGATCGGCAAAACGGAGAGGGGACTTTTACAATAGTTCTTTCTTTCTGCTGGGTAATTTTTAGGCAAAAAGGTTTAGGCTCGGTTGGTTGAGCATTTCACTTCGGCTCAGGTCATGATCTCACGGTTTGTGAGTTCGAGCCCTGCGTTGGGCTCTGCTGACAGCTCGGAATCTGGAACCTGCTTCAGATTCTGTGTCTCCCTCTCCCTCTGCCTCTCCCCTTCTCTCTTTCTCTCAAAAATAAATAAACATTTTAAAAGTCTTTAAATGCTATTCTATTTTTTTTCTAATCTGGAAGATCATTGTTTTCTGGCATTTCATCTTCGTCAGCTACTTACCCCAAGCTGTGTTGTAATTGTAAGGATATTATTTTTCTGTTTATTTATTTCTTTATTTAGAGAGAGTGGGTGAGCAGGGGAGGGGCAAGGAGAGGGGGAAAGAGAGAATCTCAGGCAGGTTCCATGCTGTTGGTGCAGAGCCTGACTCGGGGCTCCATCTCACAAACTGTGAGAATATGACCTGAGCCGAAACCGAGATTGAAATGCTTAACCACCTGAGCCCCCCAGGCACCCCAGCACATCACATTTCCTGATCTTATTAGAGAGGAGAGCAACTGCCATTTCCTCCTGTTCCTTCGTGGTTGTGGGAGTGGCCACATTTATCCCCAAACAGTAAAAAGCCAGCCCAAAAGATACACAATCAATGGCTTATTCTCTTTGGTTCCATTTAATTCACTTTGAATGGGTCTCCACTCCATCCAAGGCTCCCTGATTCCCCTCTGCTTTTCCTACAAATTGCCACCTTTACATTTACCCCAAGAAACTACTTATTCATGGACAGAAATGGTGGACACCACCTAAAAATGGGTTGGAATATTGTGGCACAAGGAAGCTGGGATGCGGGCCGGACAAGACTCTGGGTCTACACTTCCCTTGACCAGAGGGGTGGTGAGGACTTGCCATGCAGGACTGGTGAAGCACCGCACCAGCGAGGCCAGTTTGCCAACACAGCTCATGTACCTTTCCGAGAAGCATGTCCGGCGTTGCTCAACTCAAGGACGTCTGAAATCACCAGTAACCAGAGGGATGACAGTTACACTTACCTGGTCATGGAGTTATGTCTCTAAAGCTACTTCGATGGATCTGGAATCTCTGAAAGCCCTCAAGAGGCGGGAACATGAACCTAACTCACGAAGATCTTGTCTGGACTCGAGGGAGAGAAAGAAGAATCGTGTTCAGGACCTCTGAAGATTTCAGGGTATTAAATGTCAGTGACGCTTTCAGCCACAAGCTTTTTGTCAAGGGGCCCATGGCCTCTGTTGAATGGCAGGCGTGTGGCCCCACTTTGGGAGATCACACATTGGGAACGGGGATAAAATCTAGGTTACAGCGTAGTAAAATGCTCTCAACCATTTCCTTGACAAACATAATATGTGAGTGATTTACAAGGGCGCATTGTGGGATACGGAAGGTTCTAGCACCAGGGATGAGTTGCATCTTGCCCAAGGGAAACTTCCCTTCTGTTTCTGGGACATTTGGTTGTTATGGAAAAAGCAGGGCATTGGTACAAGGAATAAAATAGATCAGATGTGTAAGCGATTATCGCAGACACCTGAGTTCATGAAATACCTGTTATTAAACACTGACCTTGGCTTCATCCGAGCTACACTCTGGCTCTAATCCAATAAGGGCATCAAATCCTTTGTTTATTAGTTTTTTAAATCGAGTAGACATTTATTGAAAGCTTTTTGTGCCAAGCATCTTCTAGACTCCAGACATAATAAAACAAAAGAAAGAAAATCTCTGATCTCGTGGAGTGTGCTAAGTAGATTTGAATTCTTCCTGATCTTTGAATGGTTTTACTTCAGTGTATCAAGTACCAGGATGGACTAAAACACAGCACAGAACTGTATCCATCCGTATCTGCAACCTGAGGGAGCTAATCCATGTCCTAAAAGAGGGGCACCTGGTGGCTCAGCTGGGTAAGCGTCCGACTCTTGGTTTCAACTCAGTTCATGATCTCACGGGTTTGTGGGACTGAGTCCCACATCGGGCTCTGCGCTGACAGCAAAGAGCCTGCTTGGGCTCCTCTCAACTTTTGTCTTTGCCCCTCCCCTTCTCATGGGTGCTCTCTCTCTCTCTCTCTCAAAATAAATCAATAAACCTTATAAAAACAAAGAAACTAAAAAAAAAAAACCCTTAAAATATGCATGGAGTACCACTGAGGGAGACGCATCTGATTTTTGGTTCTTTGACTTGAGAAAATCAAGTTACGATACTACTTACACAGTGTGATCCCATTTTGTTAAACTATATGCGTGTTAAAAAAAAAGTACCCAAAAGCTGGCTGCCCAAACTGTGAAAGCAGCCATGGGAAGCACTGTATTTTCCTCTTTAGGTTTTTCTGTGTCTTCCAAATTTTATATATTTTCCAAACTTAATTGTTTTCCTTTTGTAACCAGAAAGTGCTCATTACAAACTACATAGTTTTGCTAATTACATTAAAAATACTATTTAACATTTGTAAATAATTTCAGGGTTGTTAGCCATTTCTTACCAGTTCCCTCGGGTATTAGATAAGTAACATTATCATAATGAACTAGATCAAGCACTGGAATCATAGGCAGAATTACAGGTCAAATCCTAAGAGTTTTGAGTGAAAACATATGATCTCTGTCCTTCTCTGACTGACTTATTTTGCTCACCATAATACCTTCCAGTTCCATCCACATTGCTGCAAATGACAAGATTTCATTCTTTTTGATTGCCAAGTAATACTCCAATATATTTATATACATATATATATACCACAGCTTCTTTATGTGGAACTTGAGAAACTTAACAGAAGACCATGGGGGAAGGGAAGGGGAAAAATAGTTACAGAGGGGGAGGGAGGCAAACCATAAGAGACTCTTAAATACAGAGAATAAACTGAGGGTGGATGGGGGGTGGGGGAGAGGGGGAAATGGGGGATGGGCATCGAGGAGGGCACTGGTTGGGATGAGCACTGGGTGTTGTAAGTAAGCGACGAATCACAGAATCTACCCCATAAACCAAGAGAATGCTTTACACACTGTATGTTAGCCAGTGTGACAATAAAGTATATATTTTAAAAATCCTAAGAATTACTGCATCCTCTACTCATTCGACTCTGTTCTTCTTACAAAGGAAATTAGTGCTAGCTGCCTTGTATTAGTTTGGCCTTCCCCAAAGTTGGGCTCAGAGGCATGATTTGAGTGGAAATCGTTTATTCAAGAAGGGATCTCAGAAGCACGGTGAGGGGACGGAGAAGAAAGATGGAAAAGAAGGAAAACTGACAATGTCAGCAGTAGTAGAAAAACTTCAAAGCACCCGGGGCTCGGGTCTCTATGAAAACTCTGATGGGATGTGTGGAGACGCCTTACAGCTCCTCTCGCAATACGACAGAACGCAGAGCTGTGTACCCACCAACCTCCATCCCTTGATGGCCCAAGAAAGCCTTAAGGTTGACAGAGACCCGGGTCCCTGAGGAAGAAGCTGCAGGAGGTCTTTGGGTGGGACCCAGGGGACGTGGGGGTGTAACAACAGAATTCCTTCCACTTGTGTCTTGTGTATCAAACAGCCCTTTGGGAGGGAGAATCCGATTTCCCTTTTGGCTCAGATATGCTTCATGGCAGGTCAGGGGGCTTCCCTGGGCAGCTTGTCCTCAAATCTTATCTCTGTCCCTTCTGCAAGTCCCCGTCTCAGAGCCCTCTGCCCCCACGGCCACACGGATGGGGAAGGAGTCTGTGGAAGACGCTGCATGACGCAGGGTGGCCCAAGCTGCTGGTGGGAGAAGTCACTTCTGCAGGTGTTTCTCCCCAAAACTTAGCCATGTGGTCTGCACCTACCTGCACAGGACGTGTGGAAATGCAGTGTCCTGTGCACCCAAGAAGAGGGCGAGGGGGTTGGTGAGCATCCAGCAATATCCCGACATGCTGCTCATCTCCCTGTCTGAACTTGCGAGCTCTCCAAATAGCTGGCACTTTTTTTTGTTTATTTATTTATTTTGAGAGACAGAGACAGAGAGAGAGACCATGTGCATAAGCAGGGGAAAGACCAAATACAAGAGAATCCCAAGCAGACTCCATGTTGTCAGCACAGAGCCCAATGTAGGGTCGATCCCATGAGCCATGAGGTCAAGACCTGCACTGAAATCAAGAGTGAGACACTCAAAAACGAAAAAAAAAAAAGAGTCAGACGCTTAACCAACTGAGCCACCCAGACACCCTTCTAAATGGCTGGCACCGGCACTTGCTGGTAACTATACACTACTTTTTTTGGGAAATGAGCTTGAGTTCTTCATATGGGCTCTTTCAGATGCAAATGATCCCATGGAATGGTTAGTACTGAGGAGCACAGAAGAGATATCATGGTCCAGGGGCGTCTGGGGTGGCTCAGCCGTTAAGCCTCTAACTTCGGCTCAGGTCATGATCTCGCAGTTTGTGAGTTCAAGTCCCGCATCTGGCTCTGTGCTGACAGCTCAGAGCCTGGAGCCTGCTTTGGATTCTGTGTCTCCCCCTCTCTCTCTGCCTCTTCCCTACTTGTGCTCTGTCTCTCTTTCTCTCTCAAAGAGAAATAAACATTAAAAAAAAATTGAAAAAAGAGAAATCATGGTCTTTAGTGCTTTAGACTGGGACTCAGAACATCCAAGCACTCATTCTGGATGTGCTTCTGACTGGGCAGGTGATTTTGGATATAAATCACGTGTCATGATCTAAAAACTAATAAGTCTCTTACAGTTATAATATTCTATCATTGCTTAAGCTAAGTAGCTGGTTCTTTGTTCTTTAAAGAACATTTATTTTTACATATGTATATATATTTTATATTTGTATAGATATATGCATATGTGTATATTATGTATATATTAACATATATGCATATATACATAATATGTTATACACACATGTAAAACACTATACATACCTATGATGGTTAATGTCATGTGTTGGCTCGACTGGTCCACAGGGTGCCCAGGTGAAACATGATTTCTGGGTAAGTCTCTGAGGGTATTTTCGGATGAGATGAGCATTTGAATCAGTGGACTCACATAAGTGGACCTCCTGCCATCTGCTCACAGCCTGAATAGAACAAAAAGGTGGAAGAAAGAAATCTGCCTTGTTTGCTTCCTGCCTGTGTGCTGAGCTGGGACTCCAGTCTTTTGCCCTTGGACTTGGATTTACACCATAAGTGCTTGTGTTCTCAGACATTTAGACTCACATAGAGGGTGGATTGTGAGACTTCTCAGCTCCCACAACCCTGGGACCCAATCCCTCATAAGTGTCTCTCTCTCTCTGTCTCCAGCCCAATCCCCACCCCCACCCCCAACCCCATCTCTATTTCTACGTCATCTCTCAGTGGTTCTGTTTGCTTGGAGACCCCTGACTAATGCAGTATGTAGTGAGTCCAGGCGGAGTACGAACTAGACAAGAACATCACTCCTAAAAGGTCTATATTTGTTGAACTCCCTTTTCTGTTCATCACATCTTTTTAAAGTCTTCTGAGAAGAAGTGCGTTTATTCTGCAGATCACTGGCCAGCCAGGCAGGTGTGTGTGGTCAGGCGTGAGCCAACACGGGCAGCCACTGCGGGTTAAATCCCGTTCTAGGTGGACGTCAGTAGAAGAAACACAGGTCCCGTTGTGAAACCTAAGGAAAGCGCAGACCTGTAGTCAATCCGGTCTCACCCGCAGGGCCTCGCACCTTCTCAGTTCTTGTGTTTCTAGGCGAGAAGGGCCTCTGCTGTTTATGATACACCAGAGACCAGTAATGCATGTACTGATTAAAAGGCTACATTTTGTAGCTAACAAAACAGTGCATGGCGCCAAATGGCAGGGAAATCTTTTCCCAGCAAGTCTTGTGCAGTCTGAACAGCTCGTGGACGAAGGACCATAATCTGGGGAAACTCAGCCAAAAGGACCCAATATTATCGTAGGACAGCCATCCATTGAGAACCCATTTTATTTCCAAAGAAAACACTAGGTGATGATTTTCTGTCAGGTGCGTGAAAAAATGACCTTGTTAGACAGGTTTGGTTAGCTTTCCCCTTTACTAACTTAGTCATGCGTGCCTTTATGTATCGAGTGGCGGTCATAACGCGGCCCCTGTGGTAGGTGCTGGGTCAGGACCCAGCCAGTGCCCAAAGAACAACCTCCCTAGGTTGGCCTCTGAGGGCTGGTCAATGAAACAATGGCCCATCTGCCTCCTGTCCCTGGATAGCCTGCGTTCCGGATTGAAACACTACCTATGGAAACTGGATGTGTCCTTTCCCTTTTGCATCAGGAGTGACTGAAATACCTCTTGCCACGATTTCCTACAGCTCAGTGAGGGTAACGGGAGATGGGGCCCCGTGAAGTAGAGGAGGGGAACACGCATTTACTGCATGCTCACTGGTGTCCTAACCATATGGGGCCAACACCACTATCCTAGCTATTTCACTGAATCAGAAGCAGGTACGAATAGATCATTTTCTTTTGATTGGAGGAACTATTTTTTAATGTTTTATTTATTTTTGAGAGAGAGAGACAGTGTGAGCAGAGGAGGGTCAGAGAGAGATGGAGACACAGAATCTGAAGACCGGCTCCAGGCTCTGAGCTAGCTCTCAGCACGGAGCCTGATGCTAGGCTCAAACTCATGAACTGTGAGGTCATGGCCTGAGCTGAAGCTGGACGCTCAACCGACTGAACCACCCAGGCGCCCCAGATTGGAGGAACTCTGTAATCATCTTATGGGGGCAGCACAGTTGCCATGCCATTCTGTTAGCAAAAAGAGTGACAGGGGCACCTGGGTGGCTCAGTAGGTTAAGTGTCCAACTCTTGATCTTGGCTCAGGTCATGATCTCACAGTCTGTGAGCCCCACGTCAGGCTCTGTGCTGACAGCATGGGGTCTGCTTGGGGTCCTCTCTCCCTTTCTCTCTGCTCCCCCCATCCCACTCACGCTTGCGTGCCCTCTCTCTCTCAAAATAAATAAATTTAAAAAAAGAAGAGCTACATAAAAGAGCACATGTCCTCCTCCCCTTTCCCTGATCCCAAAAGGATTGAAGAGTTTAGAGTCTTCAAATTGGATCAAACATATACAGAGGATGCTATAGAGATCACACTGTCTGATAAACAGGACTATCCATTCATTCCTTTGTTCACAAAATGGAATAATTACCCACCCTGGACTGGCATCTGGGATCCAAAGATGAATGGCCTCAAAAAAGCACTTAGAAAGAAATGTGTACACGGATACTTACAGTTAGGTGTGATGAGGCCATGACTAAACCGTGTGGGTGGTAGGAAGGGGGAAGGTTGAAGATTTATTAAAACTAATAACTTACTTCTTGCTGATCACTTACTCTGGGCTGGGAGTCGGTCTAAGAGCTGAACACACAGTAAGTCTTTTAACCGTTATAATGTTTCTACTATGCAGGGACCCATCTTTTCCCAACTTGAGACAAGAAAAGTGAGGGGCTAAGAGGTTAAACGGCATGCACAGGCTTTTGGGAGAGACAGCCACCTTGGACCCTGACATTCCCAAGTGACCGTGCTGGGTGGGTCAGGAACTCAAGGCCCCGATTGCTCTTTTCCCAGAATGATTCCCCAGGGCTGTGTTTGCAGCAAAAAGCTTCGAGAGATGAGGTAACATCTCCCCCTGGATAAGAGAAGGCTTTTCCTTCCGCTTATTATAAAAGGGATGAGTCCCGCCAGCTTAGGGGTCCTCTCCTGTAATGCAACTCACTGCATATGCATGCGTCATCAAGGGCCCTTTGCACGGCCACCATGATCCTGGGGGTCATGAGACATCAACACAAGCTCCCATGAAGCTCAATTTACTGCTCTTGTCTCTGACCCAGGAGTCGTGTCTTCTACCAGCATCTACGAAACACTGACAGGCAAGGTTGGTAGCGATAAGTAGAATAAAATCTCAAATTCTGCATAGCTATTGACCAGGCCACACAGGCAGTAAGTGGTGGTGAACTTCGAATCTGAGCCCAGAGAGTTCAGCTCCGAGGTCCACAGTCTTAACCACCACTAGCACTGCACCAAGGATAGGTAACTAATTTTCCCTGATAGAGTAAAGGCAGATTTTTAAAAAGAGAATGTGGTGCTTAGATCGCATTTTGAATCACAAATGGAAATGTAACAGAAGATAAGGGAGAAAGAACATCCCAGTTCTCTGGAGCAACTGGTGCAGTTTGGAAGCATCTGGTATGTTCTAGACACTGAAAGAATGGTGGTGTCAGATGGCAGCGTCCTGTGAAATTTGGCGGGGAATAGGGCAAGAGATGAGGTTGGAAAGACGGGCAGAAGCCAGAAGATGAATGGTCGGTGTGGTCATTTATCTCTATCTGTGGACTGAATGTTACCAGATACCATTTACCTCCAGTTACTATGCACTGTCATACCGTCCATATGTCAAAATCCTAGCCCTCAGTGTGGTGAGGCCTTTGGGATGTAAGCCCTCATGGATGGATTAGTGCCCTTATACAGGAGACCCCAGGAGGCTCCCTCTCCCTTTCCACCATCTGAGGACCCAGCAAGAAGATGGTTCTCATGTGACACCAAACCTACTAGGGCCTCGAGCTTGGACTTCCAGCCTCGAGAACTGTGTGAAATAAATTTCTGTTATGAGCCACCTACCACAGCCTCCTGTTCTAACAGTCAAATGGTCTAAAGCACTTGTAGGTGTCATTGGTTTTTCTTTTTAATTTTTTAATGTTTTATTTATTTTTGAGACAGAGACAGAGCATGAGCAGGCAGGGGCAGAGAGAGAGGGATACACAGAATCGGAAGCAGGCTTCAGGCTCTGAGCTAGCTGTCAGCTCAAGAGCCCGATGCAGGGCTCAAACCCATGAATGTGAGATCATGACCTGGGCCCAAGTCACAGGCTCAACCGACTGAGCCACCCAGGCACCCCGCTTGTAGGTGTCATTGTAAGGACTTTAGGCAGGGACAGGACATGACCCAATTTGTGTTTTTGAAAAATTCCTCGGGAATAAGGTGAATTGTAGGGTCTGAAGAGATCAAGCAGGACGCAGTTGTGATCATCTAAGAGCAGGGTGATGAGGGCATGAACTTTGAAGCATGTATAGTTTTAAGTGCCAGTGTTTTAATTTAATGCCTAATGATAGTAATTAACCTGGAATTACTCCAGTGAGAATAGTTGTATTTGGAGTTCCTGAGCCTTGATCTTTCTACTTTATCCAAGAAGTGGAGAAGGTGATCTTGTTTCTGCTGATTCCAAATAGAAGACGAATGAGGAGACCCAGGGTCCCCACCCCGTAAGACTGAGACAAACATGTATGATCCTTAAGGACAGAGGATCTTCTCTTCACTGTGGAACAGAAGAAAGGAGAAAGGCTAACATGGACTTCCTATTCAAAGCAGACACCCTCCAACCTTTCTGAGCCATGTCCATGTCCGTGGAAGAGCGTACCCCATACGCACACACGGGGTGTACCTTTTCTTTTTCTTTTATTTTTTATTTTTTTGTAAGAAAACCTCTGGTAACAGCAATGGTCACTGGAGAAGCCAGTTGGACCAATGATGGCGGTGATGACTGTGGATTTATCTGCTTTGGCAACAGGCCGTGGATAACTTATTCTTGGTCCCAAAAGTTCACATGTCTTTAAATTGAAATATGGGAAGTTTGCAGTCCAAAACAAGATTAAAAAAAGACTGTAGGCTTGGCAAAAAAGTCCACAACAAATTAAATTCTTAACATCATAACTAAGGAGATGGTGATTTGTGGTTGAAAGCCAATGATCCTAGCAATTGAAAACTCTAACTTGGGCAGAATTTCCTAAGTCACCTAACATCCATTCATTTCTCCTCCTTCCTAACAGAGCTCAGAATTTGCTGAGGAATATATTCTCCTTCCCACAGCCAAGCAAGAGAGCCAAGGCAAGCTCATCCGTAGCTACAGATGGTAGGTTCTAGATCGTCTACAGAAGTCCAATTCTCCTCGCTGGTGATGGGGTGAGGCACTGGCAAGTCACAAGGGTCTTCTAGACATGGCTGTGTCCAAATGTGATGCTTAGAAATGCTTCACCTACTTTGCAACCTTGAGAGACATAAGGGTAAGGGGGGCCGAAGAGCCAAGACAGGGCCAAAAAAGTGGGGCTACCATGACTTTGGACTTGCTATTACATGGAGCAGTGAATACCCTTGTGTTTCAAAACTTGTGAGTCAGATCTGTGTCATTTGTTGCCAGAATCTTCCTGATACAATAACACACCTAGAGTCATCATGTACTAAGAACAGAACTCCCTTTAGGAATAGTTGTGAAATTGTGAAATTCACAAGCCCTAAAAGAGGAGATTAGGCTTTTCAGAAGAATTCTGAGCTACAGTCTTGGATAAACTCTGGAAACTACTGATGGTGGTTTGTCAGAACCAAAGTTTATTCATCCTACTAGTTTCTTTATTAAGTTGCTACTAAGGAGCCCTTCCCAATGTATGTAAAATGAAGACTCAAGATCCAATGGCAGGACATCATTTTTGAGCCATCTCTTGGCCAAGGGTGAAGTCCAAACAATATATTAAAAAGAAACATTGCCCTGAAAATACCTGAGGACATTTCACCATGGTGGAGGTACTGGTGGCTGATGTTTCCTACCCTAAGTGTTCCCAGTAATAGCTAACCTGCTATTTGTTGAATATAAGCTCTAGATAAAACACACTGCTAAATGATACCTAGCAGGGGACAGTTTATTATAAATATGGTAATTTAGGAAAGACTCTCATCAACTCATTTGGCTTAGAATGCAGAAACCAGTGAAAATTCTTTCTGTTCCACCCTGATGGATGGATGTAGACTTTCCCCTCAACACTTGCTATATTTTTCATTAAAAATTTAGGTGATCTCTTCAACGCCAATGATCTCCCTCTTCAAAGATTGTATTGTATTGTATTGTATTTTGTTTTATTGTATTGTATTGTATTGTATTTTAAATGTTTGTTTATGTATTTGAGAGAGACATAGCAAGAGAGAGAGAGGCAGAAAGAGAGGGAGACAGAGAATTCCAAACAAGCCTGGTGCTGTCAGCAGAGAGCCCAATGCTGGGCTCAATCTCGTGAATGGTGAGATCATGACCTGAGCTGAAAACCAAGAGTCTGACACTTAACCAACAGGAGTACCTAAATATTTTATTTTTAAGTAATCTCCACACCCAAGGTGGGGCTTGAACTCACAACCCCGAGATCAAGAGTCGCACCTTCTACTGAGTCAGCCAGGCACCTCTGTTCTCTGTTTTTATTTTTTTGTAAACCAATGGGTAGTATTGCATCCTCTCTGAAAAGCTGTTGTGAAAATTTACATAATTTTAATTGAGAGATGTTTAGTCTTCATGTATAATAAGGAAGCCATTGCCCAGAGGGAGCCTGGGACCTTGGAAACAGCCCTGTGTTCTTTTTGTCTGTCGGCTCTTTCCCTGGGCTTTAATATAAAATATTTGTGAAATGTGCCAGAAACTTAGATGAGAAAGCACTTTGTCTCGGGAAATTATACTAATTTTTCTTTCAGGTTGCAAGGAATAAAGACTTTCTTTTACTCTAAATGATGACTTGTCATCTTTAATTCTCAGACAGAAAGAAAGAAACAGAGGAATCAGGAAAATACCTCAGAGACTGGACATCCACTACCCTGGAGGAAAAATAACAATGGCTTCTTATCAGTTAAGACACAGTCCCAGCATAAATGACAAGAACTCTAGGGACCAGACATCTTTGTGTGCCCTCAGAATCAGACACTGGTCACTCTCCACTTGGATTGGCACACTTGGGACTTTGTTTCTTTTCCATCTGGTCCCACCCCCCCCCCCACCTTGCTGCCTCTGATAGTTTCACTGTGGATAGAATTTGAGGTTGGTAGCACTTTTTCTTTAAACATTTTAGCCTTACTCCTCACCGTCTTCTGGCTACAGAGTTTCCTCAGGTCAGTGCTCATGCCTATTGTCCACATTTCTAGTTTTGAAAATCTCTTTAAAATTTTTTAAAGTGTTTATTTATTCCTAATAGAGAGAAAGACAGAGTGCAAGTGGGGGAGGGGCAGAGAGAGAGGGAAACACAGAATCTGAAGCAGGCTCTAGGCTCTAAGCTGTCAGCAAAGAGCCCAGTGCAGGGCTTGACCCCATGAACCATGAGATCATGACCTGAGCCAAAGTCGAACACTTAACCAACAGAGCCACCCAGGTGCCCTAAAAATCTTTTTTTGTTAATATCTGACTCAGCCAGATAATTTGCATAAACCTGTGTCAAGTTCACGAATACTTTCTTCTGAAGATTCAAAACACTGTTAGTGTCATCTACTGAGTATTTTATTTCAGGCATTACAGTTTACAGTCCTAAAATTTTCATTTTGTCCTTTGTAGGAGTTCCTTTCCTGTCCTGAAACACCCCTATCTCTTACCCAAGTATTCACCTTTCTCTCTGGATGTTTAAAAAATTGTTTTTAAATTCTTTTTTTTTAACATTTTACTTTTAAGTAATCTCTATGCCCAATGTGGGGTTTGAACTCACAGCACAAAGATCAAGAGTCAAATAAGTGTTCTAGTGACTGAACCATCCAGGTGCCCCTGCTTTAAAATTCTTGGTGCTAGAGGGGGTTCCTGGGTGGCTCAGACAGTTGAGCGACCAACTCTTGATTTTGATTCAAGTCATGATCTCAGGGTCATGGCACCAAGCCCTGAGCTGGGCTCCGTGCTGAGCATGGAGCTTGTCTGAGATTCTCTCCCTTTCTGCCCCTGTCTCCTACTTGCACTCTCTCGCTCTATCACTTAAAATAAAATGAAATCATAAGAAGACAGGGTAAAATAAGATTCTTGGTACTAATTCCAATAACTGGAGTTCATTGCAGGTCTGCTTGTATTGGCTGGTTTTTTCTTGATTATTGGTCACTGTCTTCTGTCTGTCAGATACTTCTTATCGTATCTAAGACCTGCAAAGACAGTGAAGCCTGGCACACAATAACGTCTTGACTTTATTTCTCAAGGAATGCAGGCTGGCCTCTTCCATCTGCCAAGAAGAAGGGCTCACCATTCAGATTTTTTCTAAAGTCCAATCGAGCTAGGTCTCGGCTGAAGTTTTAATCAGATGAAGATGAGGTCCCTCAAACTCCCACACTACTGCTGCATTTTGGACATTATTCATGTTGGAGCTGATGGGCTTCCATTTTTAATATTTTTCATTTACTTTGGATCTAACCCACAGGAGCCCTGGAACAAAGCCTTGTGGGAACACTCGGGGTGTCCGCCATCTTGCCCTGTGTGTTAGCCCTTTCTTCCCGGGGCCTGTTTTTGTCAAGGTTTGAGGGCAGGAGTAGAAATGTGAGAGTGGCTGGGCCAATTTATTTTTGCAGTTGGGACACGTTCACATAGCGTTCTGGAGCCTCCAGTATCCCCAGAGCTCAGACGATTTCTTCTGCCTACAAGGTCTCCCCAGGACCCTGCCACACCAGCCCCAGAACTCTACCCTGGGAACAGAGCCATCCTGGCTCCCTTTGCCAGCCTGGGACTCAATTCTCTGCAATTCAGGTCATTAAGACTTTCTTTGTGCCTGCTGTTTGTTAGCCTCATGGGAAAGTATGATTTTTATATGTCTGGGTTTTCCTTGCTCCTTCCATGTGAATGAAGGTCTTTCATGTCCTTCTACGTTCTAAGCTGAGGTAGAGGTTGGGATCAAACGTTCGAATTTAAGAAAATAAAGCCATAAAATCACAAGGGGAATATATGGGAGAATTTATTTCACAATTTGGAGTGGAGAAAGTCCTTTCAAATTAAGAGCCAAACCTTAGAATCTCAAAAGTCATAAAGAAAATGATTTAATCTCTGCCTTTCTCTGTCATGTGTATAACATATATATGGTGTGTGTGTGTGTGTGTGTGTGTGTGTGTGTGTGCACAGACATAGATGTGGATATATAGATCTCTATTTATAAATGGGTCTGTAGATCTTTTCAACTTTGGTATAGTAAGATATACCAAAGACAGACAACAAACAGAAATATTTGCAACACATGAGATAAAGATTGCTTCAAAAAAACATATGAAGAGTTTTTAAAATTTCTTTTTAAATTTTTTTAACAGTTATTCATTTTTGAGAGAGACGGAGTATGAGTGGGGGAGAGGCAGAGAGACAGGGAGACACAGAGTCCGAAGCATGCTCCAGGCTTTGAGCCATCAGCACAGAGCCCGACACGGGGCTCGAACAAGCCGTGAGATCATGACCTGAGCCTAAGTTGGACACTTAACTGACTGAGCCACCCAGACGCCCGAAGAGTTTTTTTAAATAGATAAATTTTAAGAAGGAAATGGAAAAGGTGGGTAGTTAAAATAAAAATCAGTGTGGAGTATCAGTGTGGACAGATGCGCACACTCACTGAGCATTAAGAACTACAGGTGGGACCTGAGACCATAATTTGGCCCCAAATCTTAACAAAACGCTAGCAAAGTCCTGGGAAGCCAGCCACATCGTCTCCGTGGATAGAGATGGAAATTAGCACAGTGTCCTTAGAAGTTATTTGTTTCGTGTTATCTCTGAGTGTCACTAATATCCAACAAAATTAGAAGATTAATACACCCTTTGACCCAGCGATTTCAGTTCTAGAAATTTAGTCCACAAGTATGCTGAAAATGCACCTAAGGACGTATGCAAAAGTGTAATCTTTGCTATGTTGTTTGCAAGAGCAAAAAAAAAAATAACATTGATATTAATAATACCGTAGTAGGGGGCTAGTTAAAACTTTACAGTGTATCACCTGCATGGAATACTCCACAGTCAGGAGGAAATTAGTAGAGCGGTATGTACTGATACAGAAAGGTTGCTGAGCTATCTTGCCAACTATAAAAAAAATCAAGATACACAGTAATATGATCTATATGTCCTCCTTTGCATTAAAAAAAGAGAGAGAGAGCTCCGTGAATGTGTGTCTGCAAGTGATGTCTGGAAGGTACACGAGGAATTGTGAAGGAGTGAAACCAGGCATCTGGAATGGAAGCAGGTTTGCTTTTCACTGTAAACCATATTATTATTTGAATTTTAAAAAATCAAATTTTAGAAGATTTTGATAAAGGAAGTTACCCCTATGCTCTGAAGCAGGGCGTTTCGCACGAAGGTTTACGATGGACGGACCTTTCATAGACTGTGCCATGTGCTCTTTTGAGTATTCTCAGAGTCCACACCAGAGCCTTTCAGATGCAGAAATGAATGCCCACATGAAAATGTGAATTTATTGATGCCGTGTATGGGATATGCAACTTTGAAGAAGCTACTGACACCTTCAAAATGCTGATAAGAATAGCAAACCTCCTTGGGGTGCCTGGGTGGCTCAGTCAGTTGAGCATCTGGCTTCGGCTCAGGTCATGATCTCACGGTTCGTGGGTTCGAGCCCCGCATCAAGCTCTGTGCTGACAGCTCAGGGCCTGGAGCCTGCTTTAGATTCTGTGTCTCCCTCTCTCTCTGACTCTCCCCCACTCATTCTCTCTCTCTCTCTTTCTCTCTCTCTCAAAAATAAATAAAACATTAGAAAAAAATTTAAAAAACAGAGTAGCAAACCTCCTCTTCAGGTGTCCAGATAATGACTTACTTTGCTGCCCAGAAGTCAGAGCTACCTGTCATCAAGGCTTTAAAAAAGAAACACTAATGAACCTTTGCTTTTGGGTAGTGCTGAGCTGTGACAGAAGGAAAAAGGACTTTTTCTCATCCCTTAGGAACTGTAACAGCGTTTTGGAAATGAGGGGACACGGGCTGGGGAGTCAGGAGCCTGGGTTACTTTTCGTATCTGGGCTTCATTTGCAAAATGTTGGCTCATGGCTAAGGTTGTCTATCCCTCTAAAATAAAAAAAAAATATATAAGCAGCACATCCCACATTTATAGGTTCTAACATTTCTGTTTTTGTGTAACTATCCTAATGCTAATTCCCTTCCATGGAGAGACCAGACCCAGGGTGGACCTCACTCCTGATCAATCTGGGGCTAGGTTTTGCTTGTCTGTGGACATCTTGGCTCTCTAAACTTGGTTACTTTGGTTACTTTGACTTCTGAGGCTATAGAAGCTCAGAGATGTGCATTAAACACATTTCTGGTTTCCTAGATTATCTATGGATAGATAGATATATAGCCTTAATTAGTGCAAGTTTTTCTCATTCACCCCGGTGAAGAATATTTACTTGATGAGTTTCCTCTCACCATCCTTTGGAACTTCCAAACTTCAGCTAGAAGCTAGCGTAAAGCCCAAGGTCTTTTTCTTAAACCTTCAAACAAAGTTCCCCAGTGACTCTGGGAAATGCCATTCCATATCTGGGTTTCTGATGTTCCAGTGACTACCTGTGGAACTCTGCCAATTTGCCGCGTAGTCACATCGATTGCCTGATGCTCCCTGCTCTGCAGCGAGGACACAGTTAAGATGAACAATGGCTCATTCCAGGGGTTCATTTAGCTCTGAAACTAGAAAACCAACAACTATCCATCAGTAGGTGAAGCAGCCCTGGGCTGAAACAGAGCCAACGGGAGTTCAATTAAACGGAGACAGAGCCGGGGAGAAAAGGAGGACCTGCGTTCTGCATTTAAGCACTGGCAAAGTCTCCTTAGAAATGGCTGGTGCAAGGCCACCGCCGTCAGCGCACAGCTGAATGTGTGCCCCCAACCCTATCCCAGGGAAGCCACCAAGGACAAAGCCTGTGTCAACCAAGGCACTTCTCTGTCCCAGAGAAAATGAACTTGTAGTAACAATGCAGGGCCACGTACACTCCAGGACAGGAAGGTTGCAGCTGCCTTCTTAGGGAGCAGTTGTGTTTTCTTGGGTCCTATATTTCTTTGCAATAAATACAGCTCAGAAAAGCACCATTCTTTCCACCATGAATGTTTTTACTTAATTGTCTTTCTTTCTCATGAGATCAATGGTTTCAAAGAACGGGGTGGTGGAGACAATATAATGGTGTGTGGGAGGGGCACCTGGCTGGCTCAGTCCATGGAGCATGGGACTCTATCTTGGCATGAGTTCAAGTCCCACATGGGGTGTAGCAATTACTTAAAAAATAAAATCCTCTTTAAAATGGTGTATGGGAAGAAAACTGAGAACTTCTTTTTTTTAAATGTTTATTTATTTTTAAGAGAGAGAGACACAGAGACAGAGCACACACGGGAGAGGGGCAGAGAGAGAGGGAGACACAGAATCCAAAGCAGGCTCCAGGCTCTGAGCTGTCAGCACAGAGCCCAATGCGGAGTTTGAAGTCATGAACTGCAAGATCATGACCTGAGTCGAAGTCGGACTCTTAACCAACTGAGCCACCCAGGGGTGCCGAAAATTGAGAACTTCTAATTAAGTTTATTGTTCTTTATTGTTCTCTCATTCTTTAAATTCTTCTCCCCTCTTCTGTTGCTTTAGACTATATATAATTTATTTGTAATAGTAATGTATTAATAGTAGTAGTAATATAATATATTAGTGTATAACCAATTCTATAAATTGTGCCTAATAACAATTGTGCATTGCATAAAGAGTGTAAACTCAATTCTTTCTTATTTATTAATTTTTTACAGACAAGGTTGTGACGCAATACACAGTTTTGGAGACCACAACCTGAGAATCCAGAGTTTACGTCGTAGGTCTGCAACTCACTCCCACCTGCTTAAAAAGTTGACCGTGTTGCGAGGAAACGCAGGCTGTTGTGATGACCGAGTATCTCCCTCACCCACTCAGAGGTGAGGAACCACACTAAGGCTACAAAGGGAATAAAAAGAGAGACTCCAAGCAAGTTATGAGAATAAACACTTCAAGAAAGGTTGGGCGTGAAAGCAATTGTCCACTCTTCAGTGACATAACTGCAGAATCACTTACAAAATGTTAAAGCAAGTGACCCATGTCCTGGCATGGAGAGGTCCTCAGATTACAGACCCCACTTCGCAACCTCTTCTTCCTCCTGCCGGGGAGTAGGACCTGTGGAAGGCTCGCAAGGCCATGAAGGACGGAGTCTGGTCTACGCTTACACGGACCGTGTCCAGCTCCCTGAGTGCCCAGACCTTCAATTCATCTTCCCTGGAAATCATTTGACTTGTTTGTTGAAGAGGGTATTTTTATACTGGAGTCTCCCATGGCTATGCAGGGAAAAGAAAAGATGGGCTTTGAAGCCAGAGCTCAAGAGCCAGTGGGTGACCCCGCAGCAGAGCCGGCTGTCTACACAGCAGGATTCAAGCTTTACTTTGAGAGCATGGGCAAGGACTCACATCTTCAGCGTGTATCATAGCACCCACTCCTCTCCAGTCCAATAGCACCGTTTGAGACCCTACCATTCATCTCCCCCCCCCCCCCCCCCCCCCCGCCTAAGTTCTGATTTCATCTTTGTCTCATGTTACCAATTCTTACCAGGGAATCTGCTTTTGAGGACAAAGCAAAGGTCTGTACAACTAAAAAAAAACAAAAACAAACAAACAAACAAAAACCCAAAAACCCAGTGTGGGTGTGTAAGTGTGTGTGCGCGCGTGCAGGCACACAGTTCTCTCCATTCCCAGCTGTTGCTTAGGTAGCTACACAGCCTGCAGGCCTAGAGGTGATGCCCAACTGCCACAACCGTTTCCAGGAAGGGGACTGCCACGCACCGTCCCGACACTGAGGTGCAGGACGGTGCAGCAGCAGAAAGGCCATGGCCTCCAGAGTCCATCCAACTCCGCTTTAAATTCCAGGCTCTGTCACTTATCAGTGGACAGGTCGTGAGGCTTAATTTACGGATCCCTAAGTGAGGATGAAATTCTCCTCTTTGCTGGGCTGCTACATGGATTGCATTTAGGGTGTGAGACACGGAAACTCTAAAAAAAAAAAAAAAAGAGCCGTCCCTGGATTCAGACCCTTACACTGGGATGGGCAAGAAAACAGTAAATCAGATTCATTTTCTTTTAGGAAAAATGCAGAAAACGAGGAGGAGCTGATAAATTTTGGGATTGATGATTTTGGGTCTAGATAAGGCTACTGTTTGCATATCTGAATAAGAGATGCGCACCTTAGCGCGTTCTTGATTCCTAACAAGTGCCACATGGTTTACAAATGTAATTCTTCCTAATGCCCCTGTGTTTGCCCGGAGGTCTACGGACCTGACAAATTAACAAAGTCCTGTGCTCATTGGCTACTGTCACACTCCCCAGGGTTTCAAGCCACAAAAAGAAAAAACAAAGACAAAAAACAATGCATGTACCTTGCCTAGGCTTATACAAACCATACAATCATAGCAGAAAGTTTCCAAGCAAGGAATTTCTCCATAACCTAAATTATCTGAGAGGTGTTTTTTTTTAAATAGAAAATATGTTCCTTGCTTGAACCTATTCCCATGTTAAATGTCTGCCTTCATCACTCATTTTTATTACCAGTCTAAACACAGACTGTTTCAATGGAGGCCATTTACAGCGCACGATAAAAAGGATTCATTACTCATTTTCCTCTTATTATCTTTCAATTGCTCCAGCTTGAGATAGTGCTTAAAGTGGACATTAAGGCCCTGGCAGCCGGTACATTATAGGAACGCAATTAATGATAATACTTAACGTCCTCAAATATCCAGACGGGGAAGACACTCTCTGTCCCTAGTCCCTTAGCTCAGGCTGGTTTTCACCACATTGATTCCGCTTTCATCTCATTCAACTTCACATTTGTCATAGGGCCATCTCCCTCTTTTATTCGACACGATGCCTCCTTCTGGGTCTGTGATACACACAGGCCTCGTTCAGTTAGGATAACAGGTTTTTCCTTAAAAAAACAACAACACACATGGAAAGACACCCACCACATTGGTCTCATAATGAAGTATAATCTCTCTAGAAACCAGCTGACTAGAACCACTAAAAATTCAGTCTGGGATTGAACTCCACTGCTGTGTGCGAGGAATGACTGCGTTTGGATGACAGTCAACGGCTCTGTCATAACCCAAGTAGAGATTTCAGTCCCAGACCTGGCATTTATCCCACCAAACCACCTCTACATTTCTCAGAGTTCAATTCTACCGTGCACGTCATGACGTTCCTTTGATACTTAGCTAGAACTGGCTAAAATTGGAATGAATAGGTTCTAGAAAAATCGATTCTGAAGAACACCACTGTCTTCTAGGATTCAAGTTAAGGTTGTTTTGCTCATATAGAATGCAGATTGCCCTGTTATTAATAACAATCATCGGGCAACCTTCTCTGGGAAGTTCTAAATCGTTTACAATTAGCTCAGTTTCCGTGTGTCGACTCCAGATACATTTAAAGAAACACAACATGGGTTTCCACCAACCGTGCGACCCTCAGTAGGTCTTGGAGGCTCGCTGCAGCTCTTCTCCTTGCCAGTGAAATGAGTACAACAGTACTTAGCTCTTAAGGCTGTTGAGAAGAACAAAAAAAATAAGGCCCATAAAAAAAAACACTTATTGCTGGGCCTGGAGTATATTAAATGCTCCATAAATATTACTAGTGTGTCTGCACTCTCCACTTAGTGGGTAACTATTATGTGATGGACGCTTTTATGTGGTATCTTAATTAATCCTCACAAAATTCTGAATAGTTGTCATTATTTCCCACCGCCCCCCACCCCAGTTACAATCTGGGACACTGGCTAAGTAAAACAAGTTGCTAGTGTGTTTCAGACATCCATCCATCCATCCATCCATCCATCGCCATCCATCGCCAGTGCTTTGGAGGTGTGTGTGGGGTTTGGAAGGAATGGGGATCGGGTCGCTTCCCACCTCTACTGTCTAGTGGCTACCAGACGACCTTTCCAACAATGGAGAGCTGCCCCATGGGCATCCCGGTGCCTGGAGTAATGAAAGAGGCTCATCTCAATGAGCACTGTTTATTGGTGATTAAATTAAAGAAACTTGGTGCTATCTTCTAAGAGAAATACTCTCCTGTCTGGGTAACTTATAGTCCTAGGGGAAGACAGGAGATGGATTAATGGCAGAAGGTCAATAGTATGATGTAGATCTGAATGACTGCATGCAAGGTAGAAATAGGGCAAAATTTGGGTCGATTTTAATCACACAGCTCAATTCTGCTTTTTCATAGTATGAGCTGAGCTTTGGAGAATGTGGTAGGAATTTAAAATCATGTTGGGGTGCCTGGATGGCTCATTCGGTTAAGCACCTGAATTCGACTCAGGTCATGATCTCACAGTTTGTGAGTTTGAGCCTTGTGTAGGCATCTGTGCTGACAGCTCAGAGCTTGGAGCCTGCTTGGGATTCTGTGTCTCCCTCTCTCTCTGCCCAGCCCCCCATTCACGCTCGGTCTCTCTCTCTCTCTCTCTCTCAAAAATAAATAAACATTTAAAAATTTTAAAAAATTAAAAAATAAAATCATATTAACTTCCATCTCCTAAACAGGTGGGTTTCCAGAGTCAAAAAAGTTAACTGAACTTTGATATCTATCCCTGAATAGATCATTATGAAAGAGATCACTTAAAAAAACTCATCCTAAATTCTACTTCTGATTTCCTCCTCATCTTCCATGCTTCCAGCCATGTCTTCTTCTCCCAACCAGGAAGTGCTCTATGGGTCCTGCCCTTTATCGGTCTTGAAATCATGACCTGGAGAACACCTCCGCAACCCAGGCACATGTGAAATACTCTCCCCATTTTACAGACGAGGAAATTGAAGTTCAAGGGAGTTAGAATTAAAAATGGAGCTCAAGGGAACATAGCTAGTGTTGGAGCCAGAATCGGAACTTTGAATTCACATGTTCGACCAATGAATTACTTAACCGACACATAAATTCAAGGCTTTCTTATCTCAACATTCATGCTTTTAAAACTATACCCCGCAGAGCACAGATGACAAGATATTCTTGTTGAATCTCCCGTGATCATTCGGCCCAGGGTCTCCACATCATTGACTCTTTACATATGCCTGGGGCCATGGCAGGTGCTGAGACAGGGACTTATAGGGATATGATCGCACTCATGGTAGGAACTACTGTGAGTCACAATTTCAGGGAGAGAACACTTCTATTGGCAAATATATAAAAGACCAAAACAGACTGACACTAAGGAATAAGGGGGAAATGTTTGACCTTCATCTGTCCTTAAATTATAAAGCTACACACTGGATATCTAAAAGAGAGAAAACATCAGCGTCAATCTCTACATCCACTAGTGTTGTTTACCCCATGCTTAGACCAACATTTCCATTTTCAAGTTGATCTACTGAGGCCCTTACGTTGAGAAGATTCTCTGGACGCTTTTATTCAGCCAGCCATGTCCCCCAAAAATGGGAGAGATCCGGTAGTATTCGTGCTGTCAGTGCATATTAGATATGAGTCTGAATGGAGTGTGGAGGGAACAGTGTGATGGAGGGAGGACTTCTCTCTCTCTCTCACCTCCCACCCGGGAAATGTCTGCATTCATGTCGGCACCATCCGTGCTCAGAAATACCCTGTGCTTTGTCACTGAGGAGACTCTGCATTTCTCTAGCTGTGTTGTTGTGAGTCTTGGCTTCTTCTGCTATAAAAAGGCAGATAATCACTACCTCACAAGGGTCAGGAAAGAACTCGAGAATGTTTGTAAAAACGCTTAGATTTCACCCTTAGAAACGGAGGACACAGTGGATGTGTACTGGGTACATTTGTTTCCTTCTCTCCTTTGTAAAACCCAGCCTAACAGGAGAAACAAAGGTTTCCTAATCGAAAAATGGAAACACATGCTCCAAAAACTCTAGGGCCATCACAGATGATGCAGCTATAAGCGGAACACTACGTCACGGCTAGTCCAGTGTCTCCTCATAACACATTTTACTCCTAACTCGGCAAGCATGCCTTGGAAAGTGGATCAATGTCTCTTTCTGACGCTCCGCCTGAAAGAGTCCATGGAACACAAGTTAATAGATTTTCCCCCAGTGTCACCGGGATGTTGGAAACCCAACTGGAGGGTAGGGTCACGAAGCAAAATAAAAACTCAAACTCGGGAGGTATCCGCCGCTGCATTCAGGATTTTCAACTTTATTAACCATTTTCTTAACTGCATCTTTCATTGGAGGACTGGGAGGGTTATTGATACAACATTTTGCTGCCTGTTGGAATACAGCACTGGTGAACTTGTAGCACTCGGACTGGAGTCTAGTTTTCCTTCAGTCGTTGGTCACTTCCGCCGAGAAAGACCATGCCCTGCTCTATGCAGACACAGATCTCTGCAGCCTCTCTTCCCATGCTTCCCTCACACAGTGTGTCTCCTCTGTCTCCTCAGTTCGCTCTTTGTCCCCGCTAATGTCATAAACTGTCCCTAGGGAGCTCTGGCTAAACATCATGGTAAATAGTCAGCAACATAATCAATTATTTTACCAACAGGAATGGCTTGTTTACTTAATCTTTCCTTTAACAACAGTCATTTCTAGAAAGGCATTTCGTACTTTACTTATTTTGACGGCATCAGGAAGCCCCACCGTTAATCAGAAGCATGTTAAATCAAACAGACATACATAAAGGCAACAGCCAAGATTTGTCAGTTGGATTGACTTTTACAGCGTAAAGCTGTAAAAACATTTTATAGGCGGGAACCCCGTACCACAGCACTGTAAGCTCATGCCGTGAGACCGAACTCAACCCAAGATGAATCCAGAGACACATTGGTGCCTCAAATCCCCAGTTTCATTTTAATTTACTCTTTTTATAGGACAGGAGTCCTTCGAAATTCAACACTAATGATGGGAAGGAATATTAAGAATTAGCGAATGAATGGAAGGCATAAAGAGGCAGTGATTTTGAATCACTAAATGTATTGGTTGATTTATTTTGACAGGTGCAGTTTCATCTTAATGATCTCAAATAACACTTCGTAGTAGGATACTAAAAGTCCTGCTGGGTATGTGTATGTGTGTGGTAATAAAATCTTAGTAACATGAGTTTCACTGTAAGTCTGTGGGGCTAATCTCCATTAAAGCATAAGTGGTTCTTGGGGTCTGTCTGTCAGTGGAGTGAAATGATGCAGGTCTCTGGACGTGAGGATTTGATTTTTCCACCTTCATTATTTGTCTCCAGTTCAGCGTACAATTTCTTTCTGAAGAGAACACTAAGAACGTATCTGCCAGAGAATCATTCCAAGGTCCGGTGCCAAGTTTTTTCACACAACTTCAATATGTTGCTTTGCTTTGCTGCCTCAACTTCCCAAGGATGCAAAGCAAGCAATTTCCTGGTGAGAGACTTAATTAACATCTGTAAAGGACTTTAAGATCTCTTTATGAAAGAGCTCTTCATGAGGGGGAAATGTTCTCCCCTGTGAGATAAAAGAGCAAAGATTGAAGATTTCAAACACTGTGGCAGTTATTGAAGAATAAAAAAATACCAGAGGGATATAATTATCTTCAGAAAGACATATATCACCAGACGGACGATAATACAGTGATGAAAGATATATTAAAAAGGAGTTTGATGAAGCCTTCAGGGAATTAGGCACCATGTCATCAGCGAGACTACTGCGACTCATATTGTAAAAACTCTAAATCAAATAGGAGCCTGAAGACTGAATGACAGGGAATTGGTCACATTGGAACCCAAATGTAGGGCTTCTAGGGATCACCTCAAACCCTTCCTGACATGTGTTTTCTCAGGGCCCCTAATGCCTGTTCCACCTGCTATAATTGACGCTTCATTATTGAGTCAGTTAAGCCTCTCCATCCTTCCTCACAGACCTGAAGAGCCAGATAATTGAGGAATAGAAGTTGAATGTCTCTGCCCATCTTTCCCTCCTTCCTCTCTCTTTGCCTCCTTGCCTTTGGGCTGGAAGGTGAGAGAAAAACGTCCAAGGAACTCAAGTTTAGAGAGAACTCTGTGCCTTCACTTCACTTCACTTCACTTCACTTCACTTCACTTCATGCTTGCGAGCTGTCACTCAAAACATGGCTTGGCACTTTTATAAATATGAAGTCCATTTGGTGCAGAAACTTTCACAAAGTATTAAGAAATATCATGCTTCTTTTTGTCAAGGACAAGTAACAGAAGTCCAAAGACTCTTTCTGAAGAGAATCTTGAGAGTTTGGTTACGGGATATGAATTGCAGCTTTGATGGTCGTTTCCTGCCCTGTGTCCACGACCCTCCCTGCAGAGACATGCACACTGATCCACCAGGGAATCCATCTCCTAGTTCCTAGGATTGCTTCCTGCCTTGCTTTTTGCCCAGCAGTGCCGGGCATTCTTTAGCCAGAAGCAATCAGGAATTCTCAAGGTCATTTGAACAAGAAAAAAAGAAAAGTTTCTTTGGAATAAATCCCAGAAGAGGATCATCGTTTTTAGGAACTTGAAACTCATGGCCAATTTAAGAGATAAACCCACACAGATCCGTCAGGGTGATACCGTGAGTGCCAGTTACACAGTAAGAGCTTGAAATACCCCCACTGAGTCTTTTCACAGAAAAAAATGTGTTGAGAAAGAGACTGATACCCATTGAAGGTAATATGGACAAATCCAACAAGATGATTGTATGTGATCTGGATACGAATTCAAGACACAAGAACGGGATGTGGCTGTGGACTGATTGTGTGTCCCCCGGAGTCATGCTGGAGTCCTAACATCTTCTGTGATGGTGCTGGAAAGTGGGGGCTCTTGGGAGGTGATAAATCATGAGGGGGGAGCTGCATGAATGGGGTTAGCTTGCTCTCTCCTCCCTGCTCCCTCCCTCTGGGCACTATAGACTGGGAAGTGGGCCCTCATCAGACACTACTAGATCTTCAGGCACCTTGATCTTGGACTTCAGCCTCCAAGACAGTGAGAAATAAATGATTAAGCCATCCAGACTGTAATATTTTGTTATAGCAGCTCGAACTGACGAAGGCAGATGTCAACTACGATAATTTAAATCAGCTTTGATAAAAACAAGTAAATGTTGGGGTGCTGGGCGGTTCAATCGGTTAAGTGTCTGACTTCAGGTCAGGCCATGATCTCCCAGTCTGTGAGTCGAGCCCAGCGTCGGGCTCTGTGCTGACATCTCAGAGCCTGAAACCTGCTTGGGATTCTGTATCTCCCTCTCTCTCTGCCCCTCCCTTGCTCTCTCTCTCTCTCTCTCAAAATAAATAAATTTTTAAAAAATAAACATTAAAAAGATTAGTATGTATCACATTTTAAACACCAACTATAATGCACTCTTACTATCTTCAGGTAATCAGGGAGCTAATTCAATTTTCAATCTGCCTCTAAATACCTCTCTCCTCATGAGCCCCTCCCAAGAAATTAAAATTGAGACCAACCGGGTTTAAATAATCTACACGTGCCGTATCTTTCCCATGGATGAACATACAAATGCTCCTGTCCTCCAAAAGGAAAAGAGAAAAAATTCTTCTAAGAAATACCTAACTGATTTGATACTGTTTGGAGAATCAATTGAGAAATTGAAATGATGGATAATCATAGTCACAGCTAAGATGTTGCTTTCCACATTTATATTTTTAGAAGAGGATTACATTTTAAATACAGCACTAATTACTGTATCATAGAGAAGGCAGCCTAAAAGAATTTTTTTTTTTTTACAGTTGCACCTGTGGACTGGGTGGAAAAACTGATGTTAGGAAAATTACCCTCAGTAAGGAAATACATATTGCCCAATAAACAGTAAGACTTTTCAGGGCTTGGGGTGGCTCGGGGTGTATTGATCAGAGAGTTCCACAGGTTACATAGAATCCGGTTACTTCCTATTTCAGCATCACCTGTCACTCCCACAGTGACACAAAAATTGTTTATACACATAGTGATCATTTTATAACGCCATGCATAGAACAAGTTTGTATTAGTTCTCCATATTTTCTAATTTGGATTTTACCCTTGTCTCCATCAAGATTGCGTCATGTGAGTTGGACTTCTCCATCACGTTCTGCGTTTTTATATGTAAAATAATGAGATTGAACTAGGTCAGTGCTTCTCAAACCCGATGTGAACTTGAACCACCTGGAAGTCTTATGATATCCGAGAGATTTGAATTTGGAAGGTTTCTGGGGGTCCCTGAGAGTCTGTCAGCTCCAAAATGATGCCGACACTGGTCCGAGGCCCGTGTTTTGGATAATGATGACAATTCACACATTTCCTTTCCTCTCTCTATTTCTTCCAATGAGCAAAGCTTCCTGTTTCTGGTGTCACACTGCTTGAAAGTATCTACGGAGTTAAGGACCCTTGGTGTCTTGCCTTCTCTCCATGCCCTGGAAAAGGCATAGATTCGGTTTCACTTTTAACTGTTTCTTTAGTCTCTGTCGTAGGCGGAATGTAGTCAGTTTAATAAAAACCAAATCTGGGGAACGAGTACATTCAACTCCCCCAAATTTAAGAGCACAGACGCCGGCACTGATACAATGAGCTCACTGTCCAGCTGCTTTACCTTCGATAACTTGTAATGTTCTCTGCGTACTCAATTAACACCCTGTTAAATGACAAATACTCACTGTATTTCTCCCTTAAGTTCCTTGGACTGTGGTCCACGGCCTCAAATGATGGAACTCTCGGAGTTTCCAGGTGAGGGAGACAGGTCTAGATGCTAGGGCAAGGGGCCCAGATTCGGAGTCCTTGATTCCATCAGTGACAGCGAGACCTTTATCTTAGACATAACAACAAATAGCAATGCTAAGTGTTTTATTGAAGTGGCTGGGGTTATTACTATTTATCTACTATAAAAATCTTTAAGACACTTAGTGGGAAAAATACTGGCTTACTAACGTAAGCCACCCACCCCTGCTGCCCCCAAAGTACATCTGAGGATCTTAGGTGAATTAGATCACTTGCTGTGACTTGTTTTCCTTCCCTGTAAAATAGGGAAACTTTTTTGTAGAACTGTTAAGAAGATTACATGAGTTGTATTTAGAACTGTATTTGGCACACAGTAAGTACAATACACGTATTTGCCGACATCGCCACTCAACATCGATGATTATCAAGATGTTAAATCTTGTTTCAGACCATATGCATTTATTTATCTCTTGAGCAGATACACATTTCCTGCTTGCTGTATACAAACTATTACTTAGCATGCATGATAATCCCACTGTTAATAAAACCTTACAACTTCTAAAATCTGGGTAATTTATAAATATTTTGATCCCGAGATTATTTTATTCTATTGTAAGTAGGCACCAGTGCAGGACACAAAAGTTGCATGACACCAGGTCTGTGCCCCCAGAATGCACAGATTATGGGGAAGTAAAACAAGTACCTAAATAAGTGTCGGCCCCATACCCACTCAGAGTCCGGTAAGTGCTCAGTATTTCCTGTCCACGGACATATTGCAAAATGAAAAGAAAACCCAAGTAATTGTATCACTGCTTTAGTGTCTCCATTTTACTTAACTCCCAAAGACTTCACTTCACTCTTAAGAAGTTATTTTTCCAAAATGCAATTGGTACTATTATTTTTCTGATGATAAAATAATACACGGAAGAGCATAGACCATCTCAGGAAGGTTGAGGAAGACAGAGGTAGGAGTAATTGCCTTCTGGAAGGGCACATGGGAGGGAGGGAGCCTTAACTTTTATTGCTGACTCTTCTGCAGCTTTTAAATTTTGTATCATGTGCAAGTGTTATCTTTTAAAAATAAATATTTTTCTGAATTAAATCTAATATACATCACCTGATAAAGAGAAAGTTACAAAGTGGAAAGTGAAGGCACACATGATGCTACCATGAACTAAACATTTTGTTATCATTATTTGATTCCTTCTCTAGGCACACATACATGTATTTTTTTGTAACAAAAATGAGATCATAGTATATACGATATTTTTGAAACATTTTCCAGGCCAAGAAATATAAATTTACAACATAATTTTTAATGTCTGTTATTATGTTTTATGATACTTTGCGTGGTTTAATTGACCACCTACAGATGAGTATTTTCAACAGTTCTGTGTACTTGATTTCTTTTTAAAAAAATTTTAGTGTCTTTATTTTTATTTTGAGAGACAGAGAGAGAGTGAGCAGGTGAGGGGCAGAGGGAGAGGGACACACAGAATCCGAAGCAGGCTCCAGGCTCCGAGCTGTCAACACAGAGCTTGACGCAGGGCTCGAACCCACAAACTGTGAGATCATGACCTGAGCCAAAGTCAGCCTCCCAACTGACTGAGCCACTCAGGTGCCCCTCTTTCTTTCTTTTTATGAGTTGAAGAGACACTAACAACAGACTCCTAAGAAATATCATACATTGAATTTCTGTAACTCTGTTCTTCCTAAGAGCCCAAAGCAGTGTGAGACACCAACACAAACATGAAAGCAAATAGCACCTTGCTCAATGCCTGGAATAAAACAGACAATAGTTTACAGTGACTTGGATTCTAGTGCTATCTTTTAACATTCCTGTGTCTATGATTTTCTTTGACTCATGGTTTAGGCTAGAATTGGACACTTAGTTTATTATTATTTCAAAAAAATTTTTAATGTTTTATCTGTTTTTGAGAGAGAGAAAAAGAGGAGAGAGAGAGAGAAAGAGAGAGAGAGAGAGAGAGCGCACAAGCAGGGGAGGGGCAGAGAGAAAAGGAGACACAGAATCTGAATAAAGCTGCAGGCTCCGAGCTGTCAGCACAAGGCTTGAACTCAGGAATGGCGAGATCATGACCTGAGCCAAAGTTGGTCGCTAAACCTGATGAGCCACCAAGGTGCCCCAGCCGGACCATTCTTTTGATTACTAAACAATCAAAGGAGAACTAAAGGAAATGCGTTGTTTCGTTTTGTTTAGCACCCAAGTCAAAGCTCTGCACCAGCCACTGGGTATTTTGTTTGTCTCTAAATTCTCTCAATCCAATGAGGTAAGACATGATTATGTCCATTTCACAGTTGGTAACTCTGAGGCTCAGAGAAATTCAGTGACTTATTTAGAATCTCCTGAGGGGGCTCCTAGGTGGCATAACCAGTTACCTGGCTCAGGTTGTGATCTCAGGGTTTATGAATTCCAGGTTGGCACAGGGCTCTTGGCTGTCAGGGCAGAGCCCACTTAAGATCCTCTGTCCCCCCTCTCTCTGCCCCTGCCCTGCTCACGCTCTCTCTCTTTCTCAAAGATTAACATTAAAAAAAAAAAAGAATCTACTGAGGGACACCATTGAGATTTGAATCCAAGTCTCTTCATCCCTTGTAATGTTTTCTTTCTTTCTTTTTCTTCCTTTCTTCCCTTCTTTCTTCCTTTCTTCTTTCTTCCTTTCTTTCCTTCTTTCTTCCTTTCTTTCCTTCTTTCCTTCCTATTTGGAGCTAGACTATTATTCTGAAATTGCTCATCTCATGTGAATTTAAAACAGTCTTTCTAGGGGTGTTTGGTGGCTCAGTCGGTTGAGTGTCTAACTCTAGATTTCAGCTCTGGTCACGATCTCACAATCATGACTGAGTCTTGCCTCGGGGCCCACACTGAGCATGGAGCCTGCTTAAGATTCCTCACCCCCTGTTCCACTCAAAAAAGATGGCCTACAAAATACATAGTACAGTCTGTCTAAGAACATGCTATTGGTGCCATTGTCTGTTCTTTTTTTAATTTTTTAAAATTATTTTTTTATTTTTGAGAGAGAGCGCATGAGCTGGAAAGGGGATGAGAGAGGGGGACAGAAGATCTGGAGCGAGCTCTGTGCTGACAGCAGCGAGCCTGATGTCCGCTTCAAACACACAGACCGTGAGATCATGACCTGAGCTGAAGTTGGATGCTTAACTGACCCAGCCACCAGACACCCCTTAGCATCCCAATTCTTGTAAATAACAGGACTGTAGCTTCTGGATGAAAACGCTGACTCCAGAGCCAGATTGCCTGAGTTCAAATTCTGTCTCCAACACCTCCTTGCTGCCAGGTTCTCTATCAATACAGTGGGGGAAATGTG
This sequence comes from Helogale parvula, assembly GCA_004023845.1. NCBI lineage: Eukaryota > Metazoa > Chordata > Mammalia > Carnivora > Herpestidae > Helogale > Helogale parvula. The sequence goes on along the minus strand of PJEM01011783.1, from coordinate 9,966 downwards.
GTAGGGACCCCTCCCTAAGGAGAGAGAAGAAGAGGAGAGAAGACTTCAAGGTCACCGAGATATGCGCCTAGGTGCCTACACCCTCCATGACCTTGTAAACTGAGACCACTTAATCAGACTGCACGTTTATGTGTGTTACCATATATGGGAGACAAAGAAATAGAAAATGTATAAAAATACTGTGCCTTGTGCTGTGGGCCGCTCCGTTCTCCGGGTATGAACCCAACTGAGCTGTACGAATAAAAGTTGCTTCCAGGAAAGAAAAGCCTCATTGTCATGACTCTGTGCGAGAATCCTGCTGCAGTAACACTGCCTGCCTCGTGGATTCTGCGCGGGGTTAAAGGTTACTAGATGCACAGGACTCAGGAGCGTGTCAGGCGCAGAGCACGTACTCAGCCAAGGTTAGCTGTAGTGATTAATTCTCTGGCCAAACGACATTTGCCTCCAGCAAGTGTGCTGTCTTGTTTACTCAGATCCGTTTGTAACCGGCAATGTTTTCCAGATTTGTTTTCCTTGATCTTATCCCTGAGCAACTGATTTTGATTCAGCCTAACCTCCAGCTAAGTTAGGAGTGAGAGGTAGGAGGAGCCCTGAAACATTGAGGTCATTCAGTTGAGTATGTCCCTCCATTTCCATGGGGGTAAATACTTTGAGGGGGAAATACAGTTCCCTTGTGGTGAAGACAAGGCTTAGAGACCACCCCGTGCCTGAGGAGTATTTAGGAAAGCAGCCACTTTCATGATGACAAAGGAATTCATTTCTAGATACAGTACTCGCTGTACATCCTTTAAGGAGGCAGGAGTAGCACCACAGGTCTCAGAAACATATGCAAAATTCCTGATTCCAGAGGCCACTTGCACAATGAGACAACAGAAGAAGAGGGAAGCCTTCTGGGTTCTCTGTTGCCAGGGCAGCTCAGCCCAACACGGGGAACCCAGACATGGGTTTTATTCCGTGTGAGTATGGACTTGCAAGGGGTCGGAGCCAGCCCTCTCTGGAAGTAGAGTGAGGTGTCCTAACACAGACCAGATCACTGTTTTTTAGGGACCATGTAAGCAGGTGTAAGGCAAGAGAGAGAGGAGACCAGATGACCTCTCATTCTTAAATTCTATTCTATCTAAATATCTATCGAAACTCAGGGAAATTGGGTTTGAACTGGGGGAACTGGGGGAATTGGGGTTGAAACTGGGGGAACACTTGGATTTGGAAGCATTTGAACTGATGGTTCTGTTGTGGTTTCTCATCTGGGCGTCAGCACTCTTTGCTTAACTTAGAGGTTACAAGTTAATGGCGTATGCTTGTGTTGTTGAATATCATCCGACTGTTACCGAATTTATTCATTCTTTGAAATGGAGCTAAGACAGCCTCAGCGGGGGCTTCGTACTTGGAGTTTTCGCTTCCGAGAGACACTCAACCCCCCTCACGCAAGCCCAAGTCCCTGTGTCACCTTATTACAGAGGGTTTCCTTGACCCTCTCCCTTGCAAAATGTCCTCCCTGCTGTACCTTTCTAGACTTTCTAGAGCTTCCTCTGCTTTTGTCTTTTTGGTTGTCCTACTGTCCAAAGACATGCTATGTATTCCTTTGTTTACTGTTGAGCTCTCTTTGAGGCAAACTAAGTACCATGAAGCCTGGAAGTCTGCGGGTTCCCAGAGGCTGGAACAGAGAGAGCCTGGTACATACATCGGAGTCCTCAGCAAATATTTGTTGAATCCATCAATGTGAACAGAGGTTTGTTTTTATTTATCATGAGTTAATTTTCTTCTCTACTAAGTTTTAAAACATTTGCCTCTTCAAGAAATTGGTTTGGGAGATCTTGAAAAGTCTTTGTGTCCTCCCTCCACAAAATATGAAATGAAAAGTAAAACCTCCAAGAATTCATCCACTGTTTCTATTTTAGAGGCGTTTGCAAGTATAAAAAGCAATCTCAGACAGATAAGAAAAAATTACAGTGCTCTATTAAAAATCTACTTGTAACGACTCATTTTTAAAAATGGGAAAGATTTGTTTTCAAAGAAACACCTAATTAGTTTCCATGCTATTCAAAGAAAGCGTGACTTGTTATGAATATATTTCAGTGTATTTAACACTAGAGTTTCCAGCTAATTACTGGTAATCAAACAAAGTAAGAACCCAAAGGTTTTCTTATCCGTGATATCTGTTATGCCCAACACTCTTTCTATTAAAAACCAACAACAAAGAAACTACATAAAAATTCTGAAAGTGAGTCAATATTTGTTTCCAGTAGATGGCGCTGCAAATCAAGTCTTTATAGGTCTATTAACTTACTTCTTTGATCATGATACTAATTATTTAATCTGTAGTAAGATCATCTGAAGCAACTTATACAAACAGGGTGGGAATTTCGAAGCTACAATAGGATTGCACTGACGGTGTCCAACAACTGACGTTTCTTCTCTATATTATAGTTAGGTTTTTATTTATTAAGGCAGTGAGTGCATGTAACCAAAATCGTCCACTTGCTTATACGTGAAACTCACTGCTCGATGTGGGATTTCGGTTGCCTGTTTTAATTTGTTTAGTCTACATGACGTTATATGTCCAATGGGACGTTTTATACTTTTGCACAGTGTTGAATTTGTCTCATTCAGGCTAGTTAAGGTACAGAGGCAAAACTGTTCCAGGGTCATAAACCACATCCCTGGCCTGTGCTGTTTTTTGGGGTGTGTGTGTGTGTGTATGTGTTTGGTCCATATTTGGTCCATAAATATCCTTTCTCAGAGAGAATGTAAATGATTCCAGGCAATGCCAGCATCATGACAAAAAGGTGACACACACATTTGTTCTAGTGACAGCAGACCGGGATCTAGCTTTGCATGTAAAAAAAAAAATACATGTTTAAAACATATTTTAGGGGCGCCTGGGTGACTCAGTCAGTTGAGCCTCTGGCTTCGGCTCAGGTCATGAACTCACGGTTTGTGGATTCGAGCCCCACATCCGGCTCTTTGCTGACAGCTCAGAGCCTGGAGCCTGCTTCAGATTCTGTGTTTCCCTCTCTCTCTGACCCTCCCCTGTTCGCGCTATCTCTGTCTCTCAAAAATAAATAAAAAACATTAAAAAATTTAAAAAAACATATTTTAAAACCATTTAAAGACTAGAACACACTAAATGCTATCAGGTATGTGAGAACCCCCGAACTGTGGTACAAAGTAGGTCCTAACTAAATCCCTTCTCCCCCTTTCTCTTGTGATAGAGGGAAAAAAGGACAGGCCCTTTACTGAGAGTCAGGCCCTGCTGGGCAATGGTGTATAAGCACCTCACCTCTCTGGACTCCGGCTTCCTCGCTGCTTCTGGAAATGGCTGGAAGGCAGGCTGTGAGATGTAGAACATTCTATCTCATATAAAATAAGATTCCCAAGGTGAAGTGCGTGATCCCAGGCAGCCAACCACACGAGCGGCCTCACACGTTGGGTGTGACGTTTGTCAGGGTGTCCTTCCTCAGTGGTGAAGAAGCTGGCAGTCCTAACCAGCACTTCCACAAATAAACCATCTCTGCTCTTTAAATAAATTCCAGAGGAGAGTTCAGACATCATGCAGTATTTAATAGGAACTGTGTACTAGAAAGTTTTTTTTTCATTTATTGCCAAGAAAGCCTGAAACTCCTTCAGACTGTAGAAAAGGCAATATGTGGTTTCTGAACTCTCCGAGAATGCACGAGAAAGTGCTCTGTGGGTGACATTTTTGTGGACACACGACTCGTCACCACACTCACTTAGTACTCCTCGCCCATTTACGTTTAAAAAATTTTTTTAAGTTTCTTTTTCTTTTTTTTAATAGTAGTTTATTGTCAAATGGGTTTCTATATAACATCCAGTGCTTTTCCCCACAAGTGCCCCCCTCCATGACCATCACCCCCTTTCCCCCTCCCCCTCCCCCTTTAGCACTCTGTTTGTTCTCAGTATTCAATAGCCTCTCATGATTTGTGTCCCTCTCTCTCCCCAACCCTCTTTCCCCCTTCCCTTCCCTATGGACCTCTGTTAAATTTCTACTGTTAGACCTATGAGTGCAAACAAGAGAGAGAGAGAGAATGTGAGCAGGGGAGGGGCAGAGAGAGAGAGAGGGAGACAGAGGATCAGAGGCAGGCTCTGTGCAGATAGCAGAGAGCCTGATACGGGGCTCAAACTCAGAAACTGTGAAATCATGACCTGAGCCGAAGTCTTGTCCTTAACCGACTGAGCCACCTAGGCGCCCCTACCAATTTAAATAGAGATCTCCATCACCCCACTTTTCCCAGAATGACTCACGCAGGCACATTTTCTTGGCCCTGACACTATGATGGGCAACTAAAAAACCCCACTCAGCAAATACAAACCCTGACAGCATTATGAATGAGGCAGAAATATGACCAAGAGTACTTTTACTTTGTGGAGCTGAGAAGGCCCTTTCTCCCCTCCCCCACATGTTTTCTTCATTCATTTCCCCCTTTGTGACCCCAGCATAGACACCTGGGCTATTTCAAATCGGCAGAGGTGCTGTTAGTATATTATAGAAAGGAATTTGTGGCTTCGACCTGGGGTAGACTGCTAAGCACTCTCTAGAGTTTGAAAGGACCTTATGTTACCGATGAGATGGCTCAGAGAGGTCACTGGGCTTACACAGGTGACACAGGAAATTAGGAATAAAGCAGTGATGAGGTCATTTCAATCCTGATACAGGAGCTCCGTGCTGGAACTGGGGATAAAGGAGAAGGGTGAAAACATAAGGGCACCAGTGTCCTTAGAGTTCATGCTCAGTGACTGTAGGAAAGTGATGGAAAACACTATTTTACTAGCCTAAGAGACAACACACTTAGCCTCCACACCAACCCTCCAGTAAAGGGAAGATTGCACAAATTCTTCAAATATTTGGTTATTGTAGGGGGGGGTTGAGAGACTTTTTCTCCCTCCTGTTTAAAAAAAATAAAATCTTGGGGTACCTGGGTGGTTCCGTTGGTTAGGCATCTGACTCTTGGGTTCAGCTCAGGTCATGATCTCATAGTTCATGCGTTCGAGCCCTGCATGGGGCTCCGCGGTGGCAGTGGGGAGTAAGTAGATGGTAAATCCATTATCTCATTAGAGATTTGCTATATTAAGAAACATGAGGTTGTTTTCTTTAGGGCATTTCCTTTTCTCATTTGGAAATGATAACTTAATCATGAAATAATTATGAACAAATTGACCAACATTTTTCTTGATGTGAAGACTAAAACAAGATTCATGTAATCATAGATAGCATAAATAATTTTTTAATGTTTATTTTTGAGAGAGACAGACAGAGTGTGAGGAGGGGAGGGGCAGAGAGAGAGAAACACAGACTCTGAAGCAGGTGCCAGGCTCTGAGCTGTCAGCACAGAGCCTGATGCGGAGCTCAAATCCACAAACTGTGTGATCGTGACATGACCCGAAGTCGGACGCTTAACTGAGCCAACCAGGCGCCCCCCCCAAAATTTAAAAATATGTATATAATTTTTAACTCCTAAGCAATAATTTTTGTGAAGTAATACTTAGGAACTTACAGTATCTGAGAATAAACTTTTCAACTGTTATTTTTTTATTCCTAATTTGTGTTCTATCATCAAGCAAATGCAAATAACATCTGTATTTATTTCCATTTAACAAGTATGATTCTAATATTTTGTAAGCCTCATTCATATGAAGGAATTCCAAAGTCCCTCTGCAAGCACAAGTTAGATGTGTAGGTGAATTTTAAAAGTGATATGATTTGGGGTGCCTGCCTGGCTCAGTCAGTGGAGTATAGGACTCGATCTCTGGGGTTGTGGAGTTTGAGAGCCCAAGCAGAATGCAGAGTTTGCTTAAAAATAAAATCTTGGGGCTCTTGGGTGGCTCGGTTAGGTAAGATTCTGACTCAGTTTTGGCTCAGGTCATGACCTCAAGGGTTAGAGGATTTGAACCCAAGTTAGCAGCGGGGAGCCTGCTTGGGATTCTCTGTTTCCTCCTCTCTCTGCTCCTCCCTAACTCTTTCTCTCTCTCTCTCTCAAAATAAATAAACACTAAGAAAATTAAAAATAAAATCTTAAGCAAGCAAAAGTGATGTAATTCACTGTTGGGCCATTGCTTAGGAATGAAATAATAGTTATAGTCAGTTGGTGTGATCAAAGGTTTCTTTTTGCCAAGAGTTTTCCAAATGTTAACAATATATAGAGACATCTTGCAGTCCCTGTTACTCACGAGGTTTACATGGTTACATTTCTCTGCGTCGGAAACCATCACGCCTTGCCTTTTTGACTTTGAAACATTCACATTCACAATTTTTACCAGGTTTTATCCTTGGCTAACTATGCTGGATCCCCCCCCCCCACTCCATCTTTAATTGATTTAAAGTGGTTCTACATCTGAATACCTACATACCTAAAGTGCCTGGATCTGAAATAAAAATGGAAGTTGGAAGGCACTGTATGAAGGGGCCACTTTAATCGCCTCGAGGAGTCTTCTAATCCATTTTCATTTGCCTCATTGGTGTCCTTGGATAAAGGAGAATGGAGGCGGGGTGCAGAGTAGAAAGACAAGGAATGTTCAAGAAGTCATTGGGAAAAGGAGTAGGCTCCTAGGGTATCGAACCTGAAACAATTCCACCGTACACCACCTTGAGAGTGTTTGTGATAACAACGCGGTAACCATTGTGTACTGTGGCCTCCTGAAGTTACCTCTGTCTTCATCGGGGGAGGTACAAAACAATGGCACTCCCGCTCTGTTTAATAGAAAGTCCCAGGGATCCGGGGGTGTGAACATCAAAAACGTAGAGACTCAAGTACTCTGGAGGAGTAGCATGATAATGCATGCACAGGTCATCGAGTTAGGGATTAAGTGTTCTTTTGCATTTGCTTTTTGTTTTGATGAAATAACGTTCGGAGCATGATAATGACTTCAAACTGGTAAACAAGCCTGGAGACGCAATGGCTGGCTGCAGCTCCCGTCGCCCCGGGAGAGGGAACGCGCTTTCTCCGCGGAAGCAGGGGCGGCCCGGAAGTCCTGCGGGGCGAGCGGTCCTCCGCGGCCTCCCCGGGACCGAGCGAGGCAGCCGCGTCCGCGAGGCTCAGCGGAGGGGCGCCGCCGCCCGCCCCCCGCGGCCGGGCTGGCTGGAGCAAGGGCTCGCCCAGGCCGAGGGGGGCGCGCTCGGCGTTTGGGCAGTGCCCGAACCGGTGACCCCGTCCAGGGGAAGGGCGCGCGGGCTGGGTCTCCAGCGCTGCGTGGGACGGTCCCCGGCCTCCCCACCTCGCTCCCTTGCCGTCCCGACTGTGTTGAAGGAGCGAGGTGACTTGGGTGTAAGACACGTAGGGGTACGTAGGGCCCAGGAGACTGTCCGGAGTCCACGTTCTGGATTCCTCCAAGCCGCAGTGCGTCCATCCGTCTCCACGTGGAGCTGTTTCCAGGGCACAGAGGGAGGCAATCCGGGGTGCGGGTGAAAGGGTTGATGTGCAGGGACAGGTGCAGTTGGGTGGAGGAGTCTCTGCCTCCAGTGACCCAAAGAGCTAGGGGCTTCAGCATGGTGTCCCCAAGAGGAGGGGACCGGAAGGGATGCAGACTCCGGCTGGAGTTTGAACTGTGTGGGTTCAAACCTTCCAGAGTGACCTTCCTTGCTCTCAGGTGGCACCTCAAAGAGGTGAGACAGGACGGAGGAAGTCGTTGTGTGCTCGCAAAGCGCTCTCCAAGGTGTAAGGCAATCCCGTTTCCCAAGACTCGACGTCTTGGGACCGCGGGGTCTCCCTGGGGCCAGCGCCAGCCCAGCGTCTCGGAGCTCCCGGGACCGCTTCCCGGGGAGGCATTCCCTACCTCGGGGAGTGGAGAGAGCCTTCCCCCCAGGTCCCGCCCGCGGTTCTTCTAGGCAAGGTCGACCCCGCCGTCGGGGGAGGACCCAGCTGGGCAGGAGCCCGCCGATCCCGCTCGCGGGCAGTCCCCGGCCCCCGGACTCCACCCCCGGGTCCCTGCACCGTCCCCAGTCCTTCAAAGCGTCCACTGTCCTTCGGTAACTCACTCACCAGAACTCCCGGGCCTGGAGGACGCTCGGGGGCGGCAGGCCGAGGGGAGGTGGGTGGAGTTCTGACCCCCTCCCCGAGCCAGCGTTGGGGTAGAGCAAGAGGGGCTCGTAGGAAACAGATGGACACAACATTGGGAGACACTGGAGAACTCTATCCTCTGCGGCAATAGAACGACACCCCTGACCAAACGTGTTCGTGTCTCCGGTTTCCGGGGAAATAAACTGCTGTCCCCAACCAGCGAGTATCGCTAGGCCCACCTTTGTAAGTTCTCGGTCTTTCTCACTAGGGAGTCGCCAGCTTTTCCGAACGGGGGACATTTCGTTCAGTCTCTGCGAAGCCATTGGGCCTACGGCCCGGGAAGGTCCCCTCGGTCCTCCCCTCGCGCCCTGGGCACAGTGCCGGGTGCCCGCTCCCGTCCGCGGCTAACCCTGCCCCGCACAGGCTGCGCCGCCTCCCCTGCGCTCCAGCAGTCGCCGAAGGCCACCTTTCCCCCCCTCGGGCAGGATTTTTTCCCCCCGACCTACAATAGTTGGCCCGGGCCAGGGGCGACCCCTATTACATGCGTCCGGCCCGGGCCCCGCAGACTGCAGCCGCCAGCTCGCCGGAGCAGCGGCCCCAACTTAATTTCCTCCCCCTTGGGGCTCGTCTCCCTGAAAAACCCTCTCTGCAGCTCCCCCCACCCCACCCCCGCCTTCCCCAAGGGACCAGGAAAAGTCTGAGTCTCCATAGAAAAGGCTCAATTTTAGTGCTCTGGGGAAGGGGCGGGGGGTGGGGGGCGCAGTGGGCGGGGCAGAGGTGGCGGAGAGGATTGAATTTCTCTCCGCTCCAAACCGGCCCTTGGCGGATAAAGCGCAAGTTGGTGCCCTTGGTCTGCCTAACGCTTGCAAAGCCAGAACAACAAAAGTGCCCAGTGAGATGCGGAGTGCGCCCCGATTTCCCTGCAGATGGGTTTGCGGAAACGCCTGTGATGTGAACTTTCTGCAGATCGTGTACGGAGTGAGCTAAAGGAAAGGAGGAAGGGGCGCGGGCCGGGGAGGGCGCAGCACGAGCGTGAAATGTGCCCGTGTGAGTGTGTTGGGGGGGGGGGGTCGTTGTGTGCCCAGGGGCGGGGGCGACGCTGCGGGGCCGGGGAAGGAGTCGCGAGGGTCCCGCAGGCTGATGGGTGGGAGGCGTCCTGCGAGCGCTGGGAAAGGTCGTTGAAGGAGTTCGCTGCACACACACAAAATAATAATCTTAAAAAAGAGTGCCGGGCATGCGCACACTGAGGATGCCATATTGGAATGAGGCTGTAGTGGGAGTCGGAGGACCCGAGCGGGCGCGCGAGGGAGGCGGCGGGCGGGGCGCGAGCCAGGCTCGGCGAGCAGGGGCGAGGCGGAGCGAGCGGGCGAGGCCGGCGTCCCCCCACCCTCCCCCGGCGGCGCCTGGGGTCCGCGTCCACTCCAAGGGGAGGACGAACTTCACCAGGTAGGACGCCGCGCCGGTCGCTGTCCCCGCGCCCAGCCCGCCCCGCCAGCAGCCGACCTCCGGCCCGCAGGTTGAGTGTGCGCCGGCCAGCTTCTTGTTTTCCAGCTTCGGGGGGAAGAGGGGAGCTCCAGCAAGCCCGGGCGTGGGAGGCTTGAGGAGGGGGGTGCTGCGAGAGAGAAGCGAAAGAGGAGAGCCGGAGGGGGGAGCGACAGCCCGGGGTCGGAGCCCCAAACTCCGCTGTGAGCTCCGGGTTCTCATTTTTTTTTTTTTTTTTTTGGCTTCTTCCCGTCCGCTTCCAACCTTGTCCCCCGGCTTCAAAAAGCCCGTCCTTGGGGGAGACCGTCTATAGTTGCAGTGTTCTGCTCCCCGGGTGCAAGCTGTCCCCTCCCGCCGCCCACCTTCCTCATTTGTGCGCTCATTTTAGCGACGCAGCCGCCCTGCTGCCCCGCGGTCCCCGATCTCTTCCTTGCTGGGGTCTCTTTCTTCTTCTCCTTCTTCTTCTCCTCCT